>JARJDT010013870.1:0-40946 GCA_030264655.1 Leptusa sp. GC000079
ACAGGATTTTAGAGTTGAACGCTGTGGTATTTTTATGAATGGAACAATCCAACAAGGATACTTGCTATAAAGGCTTGTTGATAGAATTCATTGTAAAATGAAATGAACACCTGTACGAGTCAATGTTGCCACATCTACACTTTTTATTCTTGGCTCTCGTTAAGACCCGAAGGAGCATTTAACTTTCTAATTTAAGAATTTGAAATAACGCAAAGAAGGTCGCGACGTGTAGGTGATTCTCCAATTAGCAAACACCCTGTATATCAAGAAAGTCTTGAAATATTTGAAAGTTTGTTGTTCTTGAATGTCCAAACGAAGCTTGATTTTTGTTTACTGAAAATGTACTCGTATATCGTTAATTAAAACATCAAGATTGCCTTAATGCCCATTTTGCCTTTAAGATTTTATCTTCAAAATTATCCAAATATGGTCTGTATAGCGAAATCTGTAGTTTCCACAGAGTATCTACACCTATTTTATAATACCCTGTATTTAACATCATCACAGTTCTACACATACAATACGAGCATACATACGGACATCATAATAAAAACAATTTTTTGGTTCAATAAATCTCAATTCGTGTATATCCACTGAATCCTCGACATCAAATTTTAGCAGTGTTACCGGACTTTCTTGATCCGAAAGTAATAATTGAAAACAAATTCCATTTTAAGCATTTTCAAAGTTATCTGAGTGTTTAGGCCTTTTTAATATCATAATATCATTAATATACTAAAAATGTATAAACTTAACTACAAAAGCACCAATCTTCACCAAAGAAAAAAGAATCATTAGAGTATTCCAAAAAAGGTCCTGCAATATTAAACGGTTTCTCCAAATGGATTGAATTTTTTTACAAAAGGATAAAACAACATTCGAATTTAAAACAATTGCAAAAACATAATTTGTTTCTATGATTTTGAGTCTTGAAATTTGAAATTATATCTAGAAAAAAACATAGTTCCCCAAATGCAGTTAATAAAAAAAAACGTTTAAAATCAGGAAAATTTTAAAAGTTTCCTTCAAGATAGACAACCAAATAATCACCAAATCTGCACTCTTGGCTGCGTTCTTGATGTTTGTGGCCGCTTCACGGCCTACTTTACATTATTTCAATCATGGATGCTACATACGATAATTTTATCGATTCGTGTCCACTTACTCGTGGCCTCGTGGCTCGTGCCTCTACTTTTGAGTCTCGAGTTCGTTTGCCTGCGCGTTCTGAAGAAAGGAGTGTGGGAATGTAGTGTGATGTTATGGTTATGGGATTATCTTATGAGATATGAGCATAGTAGAGATTAAAGATTTCATAAAACCATGCAACAATAAACAAATTCGACAAAGCCCTAAAATCTTGTGCAAATTTGAGTAATACAACAAAATAAAACGTTCTTAAAACTCAGTACCAAGAAATGTAATCGTATTTTACCAGTCTAACCAACAATTTAAAATCATATTTTATTTAATATTGGTGCTTTATTACTTTATACCTATTAAAAATGAGTGATCTAAATAAAATACAGAAGCAATTAGCTAAAATCAGCTTCAACTGCTTAAACCATGAAAATGCAGGAGAAGGCTCAAATAGTAAACCGCCTTCAGGTAAGACTAGAAGAAAGCAAAGGCACAAGGCAAACAAAAAACAGGACAACAAAATCAAGCAGGATGGTAAATAAACAACTGAATGCAGTTGCTAATAGCAATCGTTGCTTATTGATTTTTATTTATTGGCAATTGTTTTTCACTATTGTTCCAGTAGCTAATGACAGCGGTTTTCGCAGCGTTTTCTCTGGTCTCATTAGCCCAATATATCAGCCAAATTTCGGTTTTGTTCTTAGAAAAAAGACACATTTAGAGAATTCAAGTGATATTGAAAGCATATATCAGTTTGTTGTTTGCAATAAGTTAAATATCTATACATTTTCCACCAATCAGTGTCATATACCTAACGCAGAACCTGCAACAGTGCTACTGCCATCTGAATTGATACCTGATAAAAACAAAATGGCGGAACCCAATGAACCTGAACCTGAAATGTCTGAGCAAGTTGTACCTTCCATTGAACCCATCCCCTCAACATCTGGAACATCCATGCAAGCAGTGCAAGAGAATGAAGATCCAGCAGCGGTCAGTGCGGCTGTCTCTGAAACTGATAGTGCGGAAAGAAGTACACAATTTTCCTTTTGAATTTGATCAGTTTTATTTATGTCGTTTTTTGTTATATAGAAAGACGCCGCAAAGCCCGCCGTGCTTATCGGCGGGCTCATTCCGCCCAATCGGCCGACGAAGACAGCATTGCGTCCAAGATACCGAAAGCTGGCACCAGTCGTGAGGAAAAGCGCGCCGCTAAATTCAAAGCCAGAACACAGAAGCAGGTCAAAGATAAACCGGAGTTTGAGGTCTATCTCACTGTAGCCCAAGCAACTGAAGGCATCGCTTCCGGCGCGCTGGTCCGGGGCGTCATACGCATCAATCCCAAAAACTACAAGGACGCGTACTGCAGCCAGGAGGACCGCAAACTCCCTGATATCTGTGTTCGCACAGTGTTGCATCGCAACCGCGCTCTCGAGGGCGACATTGTCGCCCTCCGCGTGCTTCCAGCGCTCGCGACGCCCAAACAGCGATTCGCTAAGGTCGTTTGCATCCTGGAGCAAGTCCACAGCCGCATCACTTCCGGCAGCTTGTCTGTCTACACTCACAACAAGAGCAAGTTGGCTCAGTTCACGCCGCGCGATCACCGCGTGCCGCGTATGCTCATCACGCCGGGAACACTGCCGGCTGATTTCTTTGCCGACCCGCATAAGTACGCGAAGAACATCTTCATGGCGTCGTTGGAGTCGTGGGTGAATCCGAAATATGGAAATGGCGCTATCACGGAAGATTTGGGCCTGGAATCTGACTACCGAGCGGAGACCCGCGCTATTCTCATCGAGAATAATATTGAGTATAAGCCATTCCCGCCGAAAGCGCTTGATGCCTTGCCGCGCTCCTACGAAATCAGCGACGCTGAAATTGCCACGCGTAAAGACTTCCGTGACGAATGCATTTTCACTATTGATCCGCGTACCGCCCGCGATCTCGACGACGCTGTCCATGTCCGTCAATTGCCAAACGGGAACTACGAAGTTGGTGTGCATATCGCTGATGTGAGCCACTATTTAACCGAAGGCACCTGCTTGGACCAGATGGTTGCCAAGAAGGCGACCAGCACGTACATGGTCGACAATGTCTACCACATGCTGCCGCTGGATATGTGTCAGAACTGCTCCCTGCTGCCGGGACGCGACGCTCTGGCGGTGTCCGTCATCTGGGAGATGACGCCCGAGGCGATGATACTGAGCACGCGCTTCACGCGGAGTGTCATACACAGCGTTTCCCAGTTGGCGTACGAAGACGCCCAGTGGATGATTGAGAACCCGGAGGAGTCCTTCGTCGGAAAGACGCTCCCCGTCGTCCATGGCTTCACCATGCAAGATATCCGCGAGAAAGTCCTGGTGCTCAACGCACTCGCGCGGCACCTGCGTCAGCGGCGCTTCGACGCCGGCGCGTTGCGCATCGACCAAGTGAAGATCGGTTTCCGCCTGGATGATCTCGGCGAGCCGCTGGAGTTCTTCCAGCAGAGGCAACGCGAAGCCAATCATCTCATTGAAGAATATATGTTGCAAGCGAATATCTCGGTGGCGGAGCGCATCTACACCAATTTTCCGTCGCTTGCCTTCCTGCGACGTCATGATGGACCCAATACGCGCATGCTGGATGACCTGCGGGGCAATTTGGGGAAGGCCGGGATCTTTCTGGACAACTCGACCAGTGGCAGTTTGCATCAAAGTCTGGTGACTTATCACACACCGGACGCGTTTGGACATGCTCGTTTCATTGCCATGAGCCACATGCTTGCCAAACCCATGACGCGCGCGCAGTACTTCTGCACGGCTGATAGGCAGTTTGAGGAGTTCGGCCATTACGCATTGTCGGTGCCCATCTATACGCATTTCACGTCGCCGATACGCAGATATCCGGATATTATCGTGCACAGGCTGCTCGTTGCGTCGCTGGATTACACGCCGAAACCGGCCTACGAAGTGGCCACTCTGCATCAGATGGCGAAACATTGCAATGACATGAAATTCAATGCAAAGAAAGCTGGCGAGGCGAGCATTGAGGCAACTTTTGCTAGATATGTGGCGAATCACCAACCATTTGTCACTGAAGCGGTTGTTGTGGCGGTGTTTGAGCAAGCGTTTGATGCGATTATCTTGACCACTGGGACTGTTGTTCGTGTCCCCATCAAGGTAATGCTTCTTTTTCAGTTTTTTTACTCAGTTTTGTTAAATTTACGTTTTTTTGCTCAGGATGACGACAAGACTAAAATCACGCGCGTGGGAGACGAGAACAAGGATCCGAATCGGCGCCTTGCTAAATTGATTGTGCTTTATCCTGGGGACCAAGTGCAACAGTCGTGCATGCAAATCGTCGATTTGTTCCAGATTATTTCGGTTTCGTTGAAGAACAAGCCGCATTCGTCCAAGTTCGAGGCTGTACTAGTTCGACCTACTAGTAGTAGGCAATTGAACTCACTTTAATTTCTCTGGCAATTGACACAGGTTAATGCGAATGCGACTTGTTCATGTTCTTCGGCTATTATTATAATGTGCTCAATCTTTGTTTAAACATCGATTTGTAGTTTGTAGGTCAATATTCATTCACAATTCAGACTTTCAGAAGGTGACAAAACAGAACTTGTGGGGTTCTGGCAACGTAAGCTTACTTGAATTGTAAATGAATATTACAATTGTGATTTTTCGTGTATGACTTCAGGCGCGTGTTCAGGAAATTTCGAGCAGTTCCAAAACAATTTAGTGACTTTCAAACTCTGTATATTTCCATGTCAATTTTCTATCACACGACAGTTGCTTAACTGTTCTGGAACTGGAAGCTTTCCAAATGCATTTTCGATTTCGAATTGACTAGGTTGGACTTGAAAGTATTAACGCGCCCCTTGATAAAAAAAAATTTAGTTAAATTAGTTTCTAAAATTCATGTCATTTCTGTAAAATAATCATACTCAAGTAACTTAATAATGGAATATATTATATGTTGATGTAAAATTTGTATGAATAGACTAAACCACAATTTATTATTGTAATGATTCTGTAAATTGTAATTAATAAACA
This sequence comes from Leptusa sp. GC000079, assembly GCA_030264655.1. Lineage (NCBI taxonomy): Eukaryota > Metazoa > Arthropoda > Insecta > Coleoptera > Staphylinidae > Leptusa > Leptusa sp. GC000079. Next base: position 5,178 of record JARJDT010013870.1, read on the forward strand.
TTTTGGACTTTTTGCACTTGTTGCCTTGTGGCCTTACACAGTTGTCACCAGAACGGAACAGAAACAAATAATTTTTTTTGAGCGAATAAAGAATATGATATCGAATATCAAGTCAATTTCTTTATTTTACACAAAGAAGTATCACATATACAAGCTGTATAGTTTTAATATCAATTAAATCGACAATCGATGTTCAACAAATGTACATAACAAAGGAAGTTCCGAAAAAATTTACAACAAAAATAAAGCCATGAAGTGTTGTAAAGTCAGCTTGCATATTTCAGTGCGTGAAACGGAATAATCCGCGATAATCTAACTAAAATTAATATAATTAAAACTAAAAAGAAATTTCCAAAGACCCCAAAAATCACTTTCCATTCTTCATTCTTCAATGTCTTTTCATTATATGTAGATGATTCTTTATAGATTTGTTATGTTACCTGTGGAAGGTTTTTCCATTATAGGGCTTTTTGCTCTTCAATGGTTTTGTTCCCCAGATCCCCCTAAAGTTAAAGTGAATTTCCCAATTATATTCCTTCACGATATTTTATATAAATTAAGTAGTGAAGGTTCCTTCATTTACGTATTCAATTCATTAATGAGGTGCCTAAAGAAATTAATTATCAAGTAATAACGAACGAACTCAATTAATTAGAATAGAAAGAAACGTTCATGTCCATGTTGAGAGTGGAATTAATTCGTCGCGGTGCGACTCCGTGCGCGCCGATGATCGTAATTCACGAGTCTTTGGCCCACTAGATATTTATCGTTTTTAATATGCTCGTACAACTTCCGGAATTGTCTGATCTGTAAAGTTATGACGAGTATGGTCAAGCCGACGAGCAGCAAGAACGGATAGATCCGGCGTGCGATCACATTACGCAAGAACATGTTGCTCACAATCAGCGGCACAATTGAGTACGCGATAACGTACGGCACGGCCAGCGCAAGCCCGCAGCTCATCACGACCGGTGCGGCCAGCTCGCGGAAGATGAACGTCAGGTTCATCTCCCGGATGCCGTCGCGATAAGCGCGCTCGATCGCCGTGCGCAGGAACCAGTCGGGCCCCATCATCGTGATCGCGCACGCGATCTTCGTGTAGAGCACGCCGAGCGCCCAGTCCTGCCAGATGAAGAGCAGCGGCGTCTGGTGGATGGGCACGCGCAGCGGTATGATCACGACGAGCTCCAGCAGCAGGCCGAACAGCAGCGGGATAGCGCCCAGGAGGATCGTGCTCGCAATGATCGTCTTCGCGCCGAGGATGCACCAATGCTTGAGCCGTTCGATCATCGCCTCACGGCCTTGCGGCAACCAGCTGAGGATCAGGCTGATTGCGCGTAGGCCCACCCAGCACAAGTAAGTACCGCAAGCGGCTGTATACAATTCGTGCACTTTGACGATGCTCGTCTGCACGGTGGCGGTGACTTGCGGGCTGGGGGGCGGCGCGCCCACTAACCAGATTGCCATGACGCGACGGCCGATCCAGACTGGTAGTGTTAGGGCGATCAGACTCGCGGACACCAGAGAGCAGCAGACCAGCATCAGGAGCACAATAATACGCATCGCGAAAAACGAGGGTTTCTCGTACGGTCGGAACCCCGTCGGCGCGTCGCGCACCAGTAATGCTTGATGCGCGGCGCCGAGGCCCCCTTGCGGCTCGGGTTGTTGGCGTTGCTGCTGCTGGCGCTCCAGGTTCTCTTCGTCGTCGCCGAGGAGGTACGAATGCAGGTCCAAGACCCACGAGACGACCTTGCACCAGGCGCGTATGAACGCTTTGAGCCATGTGCGCGTGTGTCCTTGTTCCAGTAAAGCAGGGAGGATGACTTGCAGGAGGAGCAGTTCCAGGGAGAGTTCGTTCACTTGCAGGTCGCCATTCAGAGAGATTGTGTAAGGCAAAAAGTGAGGGAGGATCAAGCGCAGGATGCGGATCGGGAGGTACAGCATCAGCAACACCACGCTGCCGAAGATCACCGCCGAAGAAAGTAAGCGGCGGATGTGGCGCAGGATAGGCAAGTGGATCATTTCCTGGATGGGACTGAAATCGGGGTCGTTGAGATTGCGCAGGAACCACAGGACGCCAGGGCGCAGGATCTCGCGCAACAGCAGGACGAAACTTGCGAGATAGTAGACATAGACCATGCCGATGAGCCAATGGATGAAGATAGACGTGCCCGGCGCGACGCGGAACGAAGTCTCGCGGTCTTTCAAGGTCGCGTCGAACATCGACAGGCTGCAGATGTCTAGCCACCAGCCGCAGATCAGCGGCAGGATGCCGATCTCGACCACGCTCAGCATGGCGACCTTGACGACGACGTAGCACAGGCCGAGGATGCGGCGCGGTTTCGGCAGCTTGAAGCACGCAGCGAGGCGATGCAGCGCCAGGCAGATGATCCCAACCAGGCAGTATCCGAGAAGGGTGGTCAGGAGGCCTTCGAAGTGACTCGCCATGGCTTTCTCGCGCAGGTTCAGGACAGACAAGAACAGGAAGCCCATAAGGTACGGGCAGAACGCGAAGATTAGCACGAAGAGCGTGTTCAGCGAGACCACCCAGAAGATGTGCTCCAGGAAGAGCAGCGAGCCGTCGAGGCCTAGCAGGCGCTCCCAGGACAGCTCCTCCGCGGCGCGGTCCCACTCCATTGGGATCCAATTGTTGTCGTCGTTGGCGTTCTCCTGGTCTTCGTTCGGTGGCGGCGCGGGGATCTCCCCTTGTTCGGCGCCCGCCGGCATGTTCAGATTATTGGGCACCGGCTCCTGCTGGACGACCTCCTCCTCTTGCCCCTCCGGTATCACATCATTATTGTTTTGATTCTCTTGCTCCTCTTCTTCAGTGTCTGCCTGCTCCTGTTCGGCGGCGTGCATATTCTGATTGTCTCGCTCCAGCCAGTCGGGGCCGCCGCCCAGGAGGATCTGTTCACGCAGCCACAGCAAGCCCAGGAATGAAAAGAGCGTGCATGTGACGATGAAGCAACCATGGAAAATGTCGGTTGCAAGATTCTCCGTGGACAGGATCTCCGTGAAACTAAACTCCAGGCTGGCGCTGAACAATGACCTGTAGATTCGGCATGAGGTGATTGGCACTATGCCCAGCCATGCAGTCGCCACCAGCGTGAAGTGCAGCCAGTACTTGACTGCGGTGGCGATCGACGAGAGCAGCCCGCTGGCTAGGTCGCGGAGCGGCAGACGGCGCGGCATGTCGGGCGAGTAAATCGGCGTGAACGAGAAGCGATGGCTGCACAATTCGCAGTATTCTTTGCGCGAATAGCGCATCCATTGCACCAGGCATTCCTGGTGTATCCATTTGATGCTCCCGGTGCATATGCATGGGTGGAACAGCGGCCGCTCTGGCAGCCCCTCCGATCTACACACCCTGCATATGTCCGAGGAATATAAATCGGAATCCATTACTGTCGAGTGACAAGAAAGACGTTTGAGTGAAAGGTGTCACTTGAAGGGGGCCCTCGGCTTGGGGCCCGTCATCGCTTACCTTCTATTGCTTTTTATGGGCGCATTATCAACGTTGATCTGGTGCGAGTGTTGCGAGTTTGTATCAGGTCGACGTTCGCACGCACTGTGAACCTTGCGGTTGACTAGTCGAAGATGCGCATTTTGCGGGTTTTTTATGCAGGAAATTGATACGATTCGGTAGCAAGTGTTGCGCGCCGTCTGTTAATTATTTAATTGGTTGTAATTTGATAATACGATTTTAGAAAATTAACAAAAAAAATTGCGTGTTATACTCTACTGCATTTGCAACCCTGACACCTTTTCGACAACTGACAATTTGTGTTTATTCTCCCGGCAACCAAATAAACAACGATCCGATATTTTATTTTTATGTTTTTCGATAATGTGACTTGATTTTTAATTGAATTCGTGTTTTATATGCAAAGTTAATTTGTTTTTAATCAAATTTAATCATTTTTTTAGAAGTCCATAATAGATTCCTGCAATTTGCTAACAATCGATTTTTGTTTCTCGGCAATTTTCGGAAGCAATTTTTAATAATTATTCAAAATTATTGAGCAGTTACATTAAATGTTATAATTTGTAATATTTCCTTTTTAAGGTATCTAAATTTTGAAAATTGCTTCCGAAATTGCAAAAAAAAAATTGAAAAATGGTTTTTAATGCAGGCAACCTAACATACTTGATTATCTTTTATCAACGAATTTCCCAGTAAATTTCGCCAGGAAATGGTGAGAAATTTTCTAAACGGACCAATACAACTAATTTCCTCCAAAACACCTATAAAACATAAATTAATTCACTTATTTGGCAAAATATTTTTTTTAAATAGCTTTTAATGCAGGCAACCCAAAATACACAATATAGACTTTTATCAATAAATAACGTGAGGAAATCACCAAAACGAAAGAAATGCAATAAACCCAAAAATGCAATATGCACAGTCATGATTGTTTTATTAACTTGTACACAATAATATATTATTTTCAGTTATCATTTATTCATTTTAATATGCAATTAAATTAATATCAATTTTTCTTTTTCATTTTAATGAAACAATTAAATTAGCATCTTTGTTTTAAACTTTTTTTAGTTTTTTACTTATATCACAGCTTGAACATTCTACATTTAATAGTTACTTGACTTACTTAAGTTAATTAACCCATTCATAACATTTTTTCATGAAACATGAATGATCTTGTTAGGAATAAAAATTAAATTTTGAGAAGCAAGTCAATAAAAACCAAAAAATGATGTCTAAATGAGTGTCTGCGTTATTGCAAAGTAAACGCATTGAATGAGAGCATGAGAGCATCATTTAATGAGTGAACATAAAAATAATTTCCCACTTCTGCAACATTCCCATTTCAAGTAAGAGCAGCGCGAAGGTATGCAGCAGTAATTGTCAAAGATCGTCCCTCCAAGACTTGAATTGCCCGCCGATGAACTTAATGAGTACGCTCCGCAGCGAACTGCGCGAGAGTTTATCGAATTCATTGCGAACGCGTTGCGAATGCTTGAGCGCGCTCGACTCGATCGCCAGATTCATATGAATCGTCTTGAGAAGTTGCAGCTTGCGGAGGATACGCTGCCGGTGGCGAGGCTCAGCCTTGCGCCATTCGCGCAGCGTGTCTTCGATGTGGGCGAGATTCTCGCGACGGACCAACGAGACGCATTGAGATCGATCATCCTCAAACTTGGAAAAATTGCACACCTCCCACATGGCCTGCAACTTGATCGACGATTCCAAGTTCGCTAGGATATAACTCAAAATATTCGATAAAGTCATCGGCATTGCTTCGGGGAAAACGCGACTTTCCGATTTGTACAGGACTGGAAAGAGCAGTATGGATGGATATTTGTCGATTGTGTACTCCCACGGCAACGTGTTGCGATCCCCGTCAATGCGCACGAACTCAATGGATGACACGTTGGCTAAAACACGCGCTGCTTCCAGGTAAATATACGACACGCCACTACAGAACGCACATTGCAAGGAATAATACAAGACAACGACCACTTTCGTCGGATTCATGATCGTCGCCATGAAATTCTTTGATGTCAACTCCCGTATGCAGACATCTTCCACTGGACATACTTGCACTTGTTCTGCTTGGAGGTTATAACGATGAGTATGTGGAAACGAAGAAGCGCTATCTACCAAGGCACGTGGCACATTGTTGGCTGTGAAGTTCCGAACGAATTCCCGCAGACTGCTGTCACTTAGAGGGCCCTCATAAACGAAATGCTCTTCATCCTGTGGATTGACTATAACTAGTGCAGTTTTCCGCTTGAGATTTAGCACGTCGACCCCTAGACTTTCAGCGAATTGATGGTACAAGAGACTGTCCATTGCAAACATTGTTAATGAGACATTGCTCTGACATGCAAGACCCTCCAGTGTATTGTGTGGATCTTGGTTTGAGAAGTAGACAGGCGCGCACTCTTTGACCAACTGCAACAAGTCACATTCCCATTGTTCCTGCAATTTGAGTAAGTTTCTCGTCGTGAAGCGGTCGAATTCAATCGAATGCAATGAAGTCATATACGCGTTGAAGTTGCTGTCTTGATGGCACGTCGGAAATTTCGTTGTCTTGCTCTTAGATAGTGTTGGCTGGATTTGGCATTCGGTTCTTAGACACTGGGTGGGAAGGCGGGCATTTTTGGCGGCGCATTGCTCATTGGCGTTACATGGGCTGGAATCGTTCGTGTAGAAAAACGCGCTTGGTGTATAAGATATTGTCGGTTGTTGTTGCTGTCGGTGGCGAAACTTGCAGCTGGACAGCTTGCTCGCGAATGTTTTGCGCAGTTGCTGGCGGTGCGCGTGGATCTCTTGCACTGATGGAGTGGGCAACGTGTCGTTGCATGTGAAATATTCCAGTGCCACTTGCTTCAACTGATGCGAAATTCATGTTTAGAAGATGCAAATGGAGCAACTTGGAACAATGGTGCAACTTACCGCTATGTAATGGTCCATTTGATTGAGGAGAGGATTTTGCGGCGTGAACATGATCAGTGTGGGGCCTTGCAGGTAGGTTGCTAACTGTTGACTCTTCATGCCACTTGGTGCAAGCCACATTGTTACTTGGTGCATGTGTGTTGTGAGCCAGCTGGTTATGGCACGTGTTTTAAATGCATCGTCAGACGGATAAATCTGTATTAATATCATTTAAATTATTTTAATTATTTAATAAATTGTATGACACGGCGTTTTTATTTTTAATTTCGATAAAATAATAACAACTTTGAAATTGAAAGCATTAGCATTATGTCTTGACATAAAATTAATTCAATTATATTAATATTATGTAGGGACATAAACGGTTGTTTAATTTCGGTTGTGGCTTAACTCTTTTTTCCTGAAATAACAGCATGTCCTGACATAATATTATTAATTTGCGATATAATTTTAAATAAATATATGTATGTTTCAACATAATAATAATTGAAGTTATTTCCCTGTTATACCAATGTATTTAGAATTGGAATTATGTCAAAACATAATTCTAATACATTAACATCGAGTAATTTTAAGACATTATCCTTTTTTTAGAAATGTTTATGTTATGACATAATTTTAAATAATTAAATGTATGTTTCAACATAATAAAAATTTGAGTTATTGTTATTTCCCTCACACAAATTTATTTAGAATTATAATTATAGCTTGACATTCTATTTAATTCTCTAATTATTTTTATGACAAGACATAATATTAAATTAAAGAATTAGAATTATGTCCTAAAATAATAATAACTTTAATATTATTGCAAATATATTTATCTCCCTACTTTTAAGAAGAGAATTGCATTTGTTTGCTTAAAGAGAAAAACGGAATGCCATAGAATCGAAATGTTTATATTTTTGGTACTTACTAAAGTTTCATTCCATAAATAAAGTTGTAAACTTGGCGCTTCTTCCTGTGATGTTGCAGTGATTGCGAAACCTATTTCCCTCAGTGGGTCCTTTTCTAAAAGTTTGAGTGCTGTGTTATAAGCAGCAGTGAAACTTTTGCTTTTCGGCCGACAATCAACAGTAGCCAATACCACAGCCTAATAACCAAACCACCGAAACAAACAACAAATTTATATTTATGTTATTTTCGAATACATTTTCGATTGCTATTACTTACATCATGTTCAACCATCATTTTCATAATTTCCTCCAAAGAATTGACCCTCTTGTAAGGATTCATGATATTATTTAGGAATCTAATCATGTGTAAAGCAGTCTTTGCTCCATTATATGGAATGGCCTTGCCATCGGATGTATAGGCCAATAACACAGGCCATTTAAATACCTAGCAAATTAAAAGTTGTTTTTATGGCAATACATGAAAAAACAACAGCAAATTATTATTAGATTATTATTACCTTGCTATATTTTCGTTTGCACTCACTGCCAGGCTGCCAGCAGTTGACAGCACTGAATTCAATCTGCCCTTTCAAAAACTGCGCAGCCCTTTCGAACTCATCACGAACTTCCTGACTCTCTGCATCCCAAGGTGCATAAAACATGACAAAACCAATATCAGCATCACCAGCAATGTCCACAGCTGAGGAGACCTCCCCTCTATACCAGTCACTAACAACGGAATTTTTGGCGAAAAACGGATATGCCGCCGGACTCTTTGTTGTCTTCGGTGGACTAAAACTATTCTCGCTTAACGTGTGCATCAACTCCCAAAAGTAACGACTTACTCATGTGTTAAAACGGTATAAACAATGCAGACCAAGAACATCAACAATACCTCCTTCAGCAAGTTCATCATTTTCTTGTAGAGCAATTCATAGGATTGCAACTCGTCCAATTCGCTCGGTTTGGAAGCTGGACAGCTGTATTGAGGGTGGTTGGCTGACGTTGCGCTCGTGGTCGTGTCCACGTCCACGTTATCACCATCGGCATTGTTATCGGGCACAGTGTCAGTGTCGATATTGGCGGCCAACACGTTTTCTGGCCCAATTTGTACACGCGAACTTGTCATAAGTGATCGACGATGTGGATTGGAACGTGAACTTCATAACAGTACATTCGTTGCTGTTCGATTGTTGTAGACAGAACTATGGAAGTGAAGTTCGGGGCCTGGTTGAGGTTATGTGCACTTTTAATCGAATTATTTATTACTAGGAATGCGCTAAGCGGGGTGTTATTACGTTACAAACAATAATCGATTTGTGTCTGAATAATCATATTAGCGATGGCAACGTATGCATACGTGGGCACAATTTTCGTATGATTTACATTTGATTTACTACTTCTCCAAGCATATTCAAGTAATCTTCACTTGACATTTGTGGATCTCATGGATTTTGTTTTGCTTCTGCCAAGGCCACCGAATTAAGTCCTCTCCTTTTTTATTGTATTGATAAGAATGAGATAAAACATAAGGTTGAACTGTCAACTGTCATTGTTGTTGCTCCCCCTATGCAAGTTTGTCTTTAATACAGGGTGTCACCTAATTATGGTAAACGTGACTCGAACATGATGGATGAAGGTAAAATGGGTAAAATGAGAAAATCAAAATCCCAATGGCAAACTGAAAAATGTTCGTCAAAGCCTTAGATTTTTTTTACTTCGCGGCAATAGGTGTGAGCAAGGAAGTCTTATGACCAGGAACTTTTTTGAGGTCCCCTGAATCCAAAAAGATGTGAAGTGATGTCCGTGTGTACGTACGTATGTATGTACGCCCGAATTTTGTCAGCACGATAGCGTATAAACCGGGTCAATGTAATTTACTGACCATTTGACCACACCTTTCACTCATAGATGGCACCATAATTTGTGGCAAGCAATAACAACACTACTGACCGCCCCCCAGATTAAATTTACTGACCACTAATTAAATGAATTTGCCCATACATATAATAGAAACACTATTAAGGTACGATGTTTTCGATGTTAGGATTGGCATGGATCTCCTCAATCCATAAAGTAGTTTTCAAAAACACAAAGCATAAAGGATAAAGGTGTAAACGGAATAAACTGATTAGATTTTAGTCCTCATCGGATAATACAATTATTATTGTATTATTATTATATTAGTGTAAGATACTAAAAAAAAATCAAATAGGAATAACTCGAAACTCTGGAAACAAAATTCTGGAAAATTTAATCCTGCGCACAACTTTTGCTTGAATCATTTTTCTCGAAAATGCATATTTCATCGTCAAATATGATTGTTTTACCCAGTTTTACCAGTAAGTCACGGAAAGTTATAGCATATGACCGTACATAACATTTTCCTGGCTGTGTTGGTAATGTGTGATGTGTGTCGCCACCTACAATGTTCATATATTTTGAAAACTTTACTTCGCAAGTACTTTAATTTTAAATTATCAAATAACTTGATTTACCCCAAACATGATTTGATTTACTATAAAACAATAATATCTCATACTAACTCCAAGCTGGAGTTTAATCTTCCTTAGCTTTTAACTCAATGCATATGTAAACGGCACTTATGCAGTATTGCTTTTAGTCAAAATGTTTAAACTGATTTTATTACTGTATTTACTGTATGTATGTACTGCTGAGTGTATTCATGTATTCATTATTTCTTGCCTTATGTGGAGGTCATTAGTATTTAATGTGACATAATCATCGAAATCCGTCTTCTCATTGACCATGAAACGATTCTCGGAGATTAACGTAATTGGTGTCAAGAAAATTTAAAACATCAGTTTATGAAAAATATTAAAACGCCATTAATGCAAAATTTCCAAGAACACCAATAAGCCATGTTACCAATAAATTAGGTCAATAATAAGTTATCAACAATTTTGATAAGACACTAATTTACGAAAACCCTGTTCTCTATTCTTAATGATTTGTTGAATTGTTACTTGTTTTTCTGGCAGTAACCGCTAATTTATCACAAACTACATTTGTGTAGCATAGAATTGAGGACCTGACAAATGAATATTGATGATTCCGATTTCCAATGAAATGAAATGAGACACATTTTAACAGTTGTCGCAACTGATCACAACGTTGGAGACATATTGTTAACGTTGTCTTCGAGTCCAAGCTTTGATATAGTATATACGAAATGGCAATCATATAAAAGGTGAAAGACGTGAACGCTCTTAGTTCAGTCACTTACAAACGGTTATAAAGCGTGCAACGCATTCGCATCTAAATTATCTTCAATTAACCCGGAAATTTTAATTTAATTAGAGAAAAATGTTTAAACAAATTATTGTGCACGCCAGTCTTATTGGTATATTCTTAATTATTTGTAAGTATAAGTTAATTAATTCAAATTAAACATTGATTGCTCACCTCTATTAGCTTAATTAATAATTATTCAAAATGATTCATTTTTATTGCTGGTTAATAGATACCTAATAAAATAATTAAAATATAGGTAAATTGTTTTTTTGTACAAAAATTGTTTAGTTGATTGAAAATTTGTTTAAAAAACCATGTGTGGTCGTGGTGTATGTGCATTAGAACAAATTTAAAGTTGATGTCAAGTAAGAAAAGTCAAGGATTTTGGTCATGCTTCATGAATCAATGCATAATTATGATGATTGTATTCGTTTGATTGAGCTAATAACGTGATGAATTTTCCTAGTTCCCACAATCAAATTAAATTTCATTTAAGTTAAACACGGATACAAGAATAATTGTTGAAATTGTGGGGAATTCCAAATACGCCTAGTAAAGGTCGTCGAACAGGATCTAATCTGTGATTTTCATTTTTTCCGTATAATTCGTTCATGATCATGAACATCAATAAGCTTAATGAATAATGAATGAATTTGATCATAATTATTACTTCTATACAGTTATTTTAGCAACATAAGACAACGGTTAGCGTTTACGTGCCGAAATAATTATCAGAATAAATTACTTTAAAAAAATGTATGAATCTAATTCTATTGTAATTCGATCACTATTAATAGGTGCATCAAGTCAGGGTCCAGTGAATCAAGAATGCCTTGGTTGTTTGTGCGAGGCAATTTCAGGCTGCAATGCGACAAAGATCTGCTCCGGTGATGTATGCGGACCTTTCCGAATGACCTGGGCCTATTGGTCAGATGCGGGAAAACCGACTCTCAACGGCGAAAGCGTCGAAACACCGACAGCTTACGCAAATTGCGCGTCTGATATTTATTGCTCTGCTTTAGCAGTGCAAGGATATATGGAAAAATTCCAAAAAGTATGTAGTTTTCGAGCGTCGTGACAACGTTTTTCGACTTTTGTCTTTTCCAATTATAGGACTGCAATGGTGATGGCAAGATTGACTGCGACGACTTCGCCCACATTCATGTGCTGGGTGGATATGGATGTAACGGCCAAATGCCACAAGTTTACACTGATCGTTACTACCAGTGTAAGATGATCGTGGGAGGAAATGCCTAAATTTATGGATTTTGGATGACGCTGCATGCAGAAGTTAACCTACTACTCAACAAGAACTGAATGAATATTTAATAACTATGTATACGCAAATGAATGATATTGTTGTATATTTATATTTGTATTTAAATTTAATAAACTTTTTTTTAACATAAATTGAAAATTTGTTTTTTGTTTCATAATGAGTCAGGATTCAAGTAAACTTCTCATGTGGGAGTTAATTTTATTGTAAATTTGCATAAATATAAACTCATTTGATGTATGTTTGCAAAAATGAATTATGTGTTAAATAAAGATAAATTGTATTCATAAAGTTCATTACTTTGGGAATCTGTTGCATGATGATTACATCCGCCAAACAATAATATGTATTTTTTACTTTGTTCGTTAATTGCTAAACGAATCGTTGTTAATTGTTAGTTGGAAATGGAATGTCCGTTAACTATCAGCAGTATACATATATGAGCTCTACGCAAATCTATCCGGCGTCAAGACAAGTTAGTTTGCCGATTAAAAACTTGTTTTCAATATAACTTCATTTCATATTAAAACTCGCCGCTATTTGAGGCAAATAATTTACGACATTTACGTACGTCCATGGCATAGCTTAATATGAAATGCATTAAGAACCGCATTTGTGATTTTGCCTCGGTTTTACCTGATGAGCGTTTCTTGGAGCAGATCGGAGTCAAATCTCTCAAAAACTTCATTAGCGCTAATGCGTCTCTGCGAGATAGCAGATAACAGGTTGAATTACCACAGCTATATTACTACGCTTCGAGTGTGAGTTCGCGCTGATGTGTTGGTTGGCTTGGCTTTTACCATCGCTTCCTCTATTATTTACATCAATTCAATAGTTGTTAATGAATAAAACGATAATGTGGTAACTTGTAACTTAGCACGAACCGTGATCGCCAAACAAAACAACAGTCTGGGTAATTTGTTGCCATATAGAAGTGTTATTTTAGTTTTGCGAAGTTCGCACAAGTGCATGCAGTGCGCATCATTTTAAGTTTTGTGTGTTTTAAACCTGAAGATTCAACAACCAATTATTGCATGTTTAAAGTTACAATTTCAAACATAAAAACGTATAAATTGTCAAAGAAGAATTGCTTTTGACTGCATTTAACTATAGAAAAACATTGATTGTATAAATGCAACGATGACTCAATTGAAAAAATATGTAACAAGAACAAAAAGTTCGCATTCGCATTCGAAAAGAAGTGTTTGGATCGTTGGGATTGTTTTCCTCCTGCTGGAATTTATTGGCTTCATCAGTATGCAGACAGGTGACCATTTTAAAGTCGTGAATGTGTTTCTTAAAAACTCAATATTGTTTCACATCGGCGAATTATTCTCGTTTATTTAGATGAATTGTATGTGACGAACTTAACACCGCAGTGCATGCGATGTTTGTGTTTTGCTGCAACAAATTGTGATTTGACGCGAGGTTGCGTGGCTGGCTACTGCGGTCCCTACAAAATAAGTCGCCTATATTGGATTGATGCGAACAGACATGTTATGCCCGAAGATGATCCGGAACGAGCTGGCGGTAAGCACTTTTCCTACCTCATTACAAACGACTTAACGAAAATAACGAAAATAATTGAATTTTTTTTCAGCTTATGAAGATTGTGCGCTGAATTATCACTGTGCTCAACGATTAGTTAAGAATTACATGGCAAAATTTGGAAAGGTAAATTCACGAGCAATATTTAATTTCTTCTGGCTTAAATTTCAAATTAAAATTTGCTAAAATGTTTAATTCTTCAGAAGGTTGAGTGAAAATTGGAGAGTAAAGAAATAAATGATTATCTTTTCAGGATTGTAACAGTGATGGTGTAACCGACTGCAATGACTTCTCAATGATTAATTTTAATGGCGGGTGGCAATGTTCACCAAGTCTGAGTCGAAATGAAGCCGGAAGGAATTGGACGCAACGTTACACACTATGCTCGCCTTCAGTTTAATCGCTAATTGGCTAATTCAATTATCAATTAAGTGCATAAGAGGACATAAGGAGTTGAACACTTACTTAAAATTAAAATAAAGATAACAAATAAAGAATAAGTAATTAGTCCGTTGCCCATTTATTTCTTCTTAGAATACATGATAATTCATATCATATCACTTTTTATTTTTTCACTTTACAGAATACTTTCTTTCTTTTTATCAATATACATTTATAAAATCATTTACATTTCATCGTTCTGTTTTTCTGTTTTTGGGTTATTTATTTTTTCCAGGGTTTAGTATTCTCATCGCCTAAATTCTGTTTTGTTGAAATAGGATTTGATTTATCGTTTTCACGTTTTTGTAATCATTGCTTAATTAGCGCTTATTTTCAACAATTCGTTCTCTTCAAAGTTACAAAACTAAATTTCTAATCACATTTTAGTCATAATTCATTAATTCATATTACTCTTATCATTATCATAATCATTTTACAACTCGCATTTAGTTTAATACAATTTTAACCCCTACTTTAAATGCATCTTTTAAATTTATTTAACATTTAATGTTTCCTTTTGAATTTCAATTTTTTACTTTTAATATTGATTAGGAATTATCTGTTTGTTTATTAAAATTCACATGTTATTACTTGTCTATGTATCTAAATAATAAATGCGGCCATTTGTTTTAAACATAGTTAAAATGTTTTCAAATTTCAATTCAACTTCTGTATTTATCATATTTCTCAATAAATTAGATAATAGTTTAATTTATTACGTCGTCGTATTTATTATAGAGTACTAGAAGACTTAAGGTCTTTGAATAATATTTACGTTTTAATTGTTATCGTTAATCATTATTATTAGATATTATTGCCACGATTTGCATTTGCGTTTTTGTGTTACATTGTAACTTCAAACCTGGATGATGACGATCACATCTAATCGACGCCCGTTGAGGATTTTTGATTATATTTTATTTGAACGTTATTCATATTAATTAATTAATAATTAATTAATTGTAATTATTATCAGTAGATATGTACGTTACTACAGGCATATTTTAGTAATATTACTTACTGATTGTTTGTAAGTATAATGTTTTCGGTTTTAGTTTTTTTTCTGAGTGGCTTTTGATTATTTGTTAATTACTTATTACAGTTATTACATTAAATCTTGATGTGTTTCCCATTTCCCCACCCACATCACATTAAGTCCTCTCTAAAAAATGCGCTCGTTTGGGGTTTGCTATGTACCTAGTTGTGATAAAAATTCATTTGCACAATTAAAATATCATTAACATAA
Organism: Leptusa sp. GC000079; assembly: GCA_030264655.1. Lineage (NCBI taxonomy): Eukaryota > Metazoa > Arthropoda > Insecta > Coleoptera > Staphylinidae > Leptusa > Leptusa sp. GC000079. The sequence continues at coordinate 20,264 of JARJDT010013870.1, forward strand.
CATTATTAAACAAATTATTTGGCACGTTAGTCTCATTTTGCTTTGTGGACTAATTCATTGATTACGTTACGAGGGCTTCGATTAGATGTAGTAATTCATGTTCGAAATATTTGGGCATCTTTTTGGTTGCGGGAGTAGAACTGTATTTTTATTTTTATTTGTTGATTTTTCTTCTTTTTTAAAATGCTAAAAACATGGATCGGCATTCGTTTTCACATCACATTATGATATCGTTAACTAACTTACTAGTTAAATACGTTAAAATTAATCTTACTCTTAAAAACAGTTTATTTATGTTCATCTTTGTTGTCGCGTTCACGGAGTAAATCAAAACGCTGCAAAATGCGCCATTTTTGATTCACCCTGTATACGTCGCTTTGTGGTTGCTTCTTCCGCTCAATTTAACTATTCACATTGACTTCGTTACGTTGCATTTTTGATATATTTACACATTGTTTTGATTGCTATAATAATGAATAAAGTCAGTAACTCGGTGATTTCACTGCATCGAAAAATCTCAGCACATTGCGTTCAAGATAAGAACAGTAATAACGATGTATATTGCACTAAAGGTTTTCGAACTTCAACATTCGAATCGTTCATTCATTAAACATTACATAACACGATGACATATCTTAAAGTTCATTAATAAAATTAAATAAACCTTATTTTAGTGTTATAAGTTTAGTTATCCGACAATTGATTAAATTTAAAATGATTAAAATCAGTCTAAAAATGCCCTGCTCATTACAAAATAAGCAATCACTAATGGTTAATTATTTAATTATTACATCATTTAATATAATAACTACGTACCCAATCAACTTCAACTAGGAGTAAATCTTTGGTTTAATTATTATTCATATTTTTATTAATTATTTTTTTTGTTATTAGGGGCAGTTCTGCAATTTAAAAATGCTTTAATTTCTAGTAATACAATACGAGGAATTGACTACTAGTTCTAATTAATCATTGTTAATTTTGGTTTTGTTCGTTTGCTTTACCTTCATTTCAATTAGTAGAGCTAGAGTGAAATAAATCGCAATTCGCAATTTGACTAGATTGAGATTGACTCACGTGTAATCTAAAATTCGATTGACCTCGAACCTCGCAGCGTGCCGCTTTTATAATTTGTTTTCTTTGATTGTGGTCTCCTTGCCTTGGTTTTTCTTCAGCTCCTTCTTCGCGTTCTTCTCGTCGCGCTTCAGTTCGTTGAGGAAGAGCTTGTGCTTCATCTCCATGTGCTTTTCGGTGATCTCGTTCTTCTTGTTGTCGATGCGTTCCTCGCTCTTGGTGCGTTCTTTGTGCTTTCGCTCGCCCCACCATCGCTTTTCCTTTTTCACTTCTTTGTTTTCTTTGCCGGCCGATTCATTGCTGGCTTTTGATGACGATGATGAGGTCGTCGTGGTGGTGGATCCCGATGGTGTTGTTGCTATTGCTATTTCCGCTTCGTCCTGTTGTGGGAGTTTTTCGTATTTGTATTTGCCTTTTCGGTTGCTCGTCGAAATCTTTCCGCTTTCCAATTGTGTAACGATTTTTTGTGCACATCTATAAGTAATTAAATAAATATTATTTTTGATCAGTAATTTTCTTAAAAACGTTCAAAATTTAGTTTGACACAATTAATTAATCGTTTTCAAGATATTCGTTAATATATTATGTTTTTGATTCATTTTCCATGGGCCTAAAACTGAATTTGATTTGATATAAATGAATTTCGATTAAATTTTATTCGAAAATACTGAATTTTAGTTGGAAAAGGTGTGAGTAGGTAGACAGAAATTTTTTTAACGTTTTTATTAAAATGGTTGTTAAATGTTAAAAGTCCTTGGAGAATATGTATACCTAATTCGAGTCGATGCGGGTGGAGGTGCATTGTGCGTAGGACTCGCAGTGCTAATCTCTTTGATAGGCGGCAATCGATTGACAGGATGTCCGTTCTTATCGCTTCGGCAATACTCCTGCAGTTTCATTTTCATCGCGTGCTGTTGGGAGCGGCGGAGCGCGCCTGTGGGTTGGCGAGGATAAGCGCCGCCGAGGCAGTGCCCGTTGATGCAGCATGCGGCCGCGCCGCTGCCTCCAGCCGACCGGCAACCGGCACTGCTCTCGGAAGAACACGACGTGGAAGATATCGACGAGTTGCCGCTGCTGACGCTATACAGACTGTCCGACTGTGGCACTAAGGAAGACCTGGAGTTCACCGAATAACCGCTTGCTGACGATGGCAATATCGGACCAGTCTGTACCACAAAACCATTATTACATTCAATTATTAACAGAATTGTGTGTTTTCTACGATCATGCAAGAATATTAACATTCTTCAACCGAATTCAAATACTGAATGACCGTCATTCTGTAACTTGTTTCAGAATGATTTCATTCTGTAACGAGTTACAGAATAAGAATAGGTAGGGCCCTCTTTAAACAAATAGTAGAAATAAAATATCAATTGGCAAATAATCCTTTTTAACTCGAAATATTTATGAATTGCGCTTTCATAAATAATAAGATATTTTTTATTTTTAGTTTTTAATTTAATAGTAGCACATTTATCAAAAAAATAATTGATGTTGAAAACAGATTTTAAATTCAATCCGGTCTCAATCGTTTAAAAATCCAAATTCAAAGCAAAACTAAACTCGTTACAGAATAAACAATTTTTGTTTTTGATTGCTATTGACTAAAACAACATTCGTTAATTTTTACTTTTTTTACTTCCACTACTGATTTGTCGGGGGCGTCACTTTTTTTCATTCTATTACTCGTGATGGAATACGTTTTACATTATGTTCGAGAATGTTAATATTCAAGAATGGTCGTAGATAAGAATTTTTTCGTGGATTCGTAGTAAAATAGGTACCTTGAGTCTTAAAATCTTGGCTCTGCAGATAACGCATCTGAGTGGAAGTAAACGTTGCGATACGGCGATTTGTATCGTCTTAACAAAACATTTCCGGCATACAACTTGATGACCACATGGAGATGTCTGCATTGTTGCCTTGGCATTGATGCAGATCACACACTGCAATGCGCAAACAATACGTATTATTCTCGATTCCAATTACTAACAAGCGCTTCATATAATTTCATTCGCATCGACATTGAGACATGTTGTGTATTTTGCACAGTGTACACAATACGAAAAGAATAAAATGAGAAAAAGAACGCATTCGCAATCATCTATCCTATTCGCAATCCCAAACGCAATCGAACAATAAATAAATCGCGCGTTTGCCAAGAAATTCTTTCTTCAGGCGTATGCTTAAGGTACACCTATTCTAGTGGTAAATTGAATCTTCGTGTTCTTGACCCATTAAAAAACGAACAGCTCACTTTTCATGCAAATGTGCAAAATAACAAAATATGCGATAAACAACCAATCATGCATGCAAGAATCCGCAAACCGAGGAAAGAGAAATTAAGCAGTCTCATGAGAGCGTTCTTGAACTCAAACAAAAGGAACAAGAATGAATAAATCTGCAAACAGCCTCTTAAACCTTAAAGGTGCGACTCTATTGTTTGATTGTGATTCTTTATAAATGTAGGTATTTGCACAACAAAACAAGGCATTTTTGTGCAATGAGATGGCCAACGAAGGTAAACAACTATAAATATTTCTAAAATGATATCAAAAAGACGACTCAGAAAGCAATGAATCTTCTCCCATATTATTTTTAGCTTTTATACACTGAGATCGACTAGAACTCAAAAATGATCGCAGTAATGAACTTTGGCTTCACTATGTAAAGTAAACGTTGCAATTATGAAAGTAGCAAGTAATTAAATTAAAATAAAATTACGGAAAGTGTTTGAAAGTTTCCCATTTATACCCATGAAAAGTTTTTAAAAAGCGCATACATCCAGTATATGAATGTGTAACACGGTAGGTAATTTTATTCAAGTCTTAATTGTAATTGCAAATTACAGAATTACAATAAGGTACTCAAACAATTCGTATTCTCACTTCAATTCCAACGAGTCAACTAGTACTACCTATTGCAATTTATCACGAATACGAACATGAATTAGAATAGGAAAGCCATGCATCATGCATTAATTTAATTTCGAAACTAAAACGTTACCTCTTCCTCCTGACAAGTCGCTAGTTCCGGTTCGTTCTCTTCTAGCTTACTAAGCAATTTGTCCTGTAACAAATTGCAAATTAAATTGTTTAAAAGGACTTTACAGGTGCAAAAACATATAAGTATTGTTTACAACATCTATTTATGCATGTTATTAAATGTACATTGGCACGGGCAAACTAAATGCAAAATGTTGGCTTCTTGTTTGTTCGCCGTATCGTTGTTGGTGTTCTGTTTTTACACGCTTTTATTCATGTTTAAACAGAGGTAATTAGTTTCCGCATTTCAACCAGTCTTTTTTGCATGTGCGTTGCATTTTAATCACGTCAAAACTGATCCTTTAAATCTCCTTCTTTTGTTGCGTGGCACGCTGACTGTTTGTAAATGACTCTTTTACTTTATTTAAATTTTATTTTTCTATATTAAATGAATAAATGTTTAAATAAAATAAAACGAAGGCTGTTATTAAATTTCGTTCTGTGAACATATTAAAGCGTAAAAAGCCGTCTTGTTTCGGTCGTTTGTCGCCTGTGTTTAATCACCTTTATTCCTGGAATAATGTTTTACTTTGTAAGAGTGTAAGCACATTCTATTATTCTTTTATAGTGAGAGTAAGCGAAAAATCAAAATTACTTGCACTAGACTTTTGTACACTCATTGGCTCTTTTTAGCTCCAGTGAAAAGTAAAACACAATTGTCTTAGTTCTAGTGAAATAATAATTATTTAAGCAACTAGTCTATAAAGTGGTCTCGTTTTTCACGAGTATGAAGTTCACGTGCGAGCGCAGTGAGTGGGTTTGTTAACGGATGTAAATTTGAGACGTCAAATCTTGAAAGGATATTCTCAATCAGTTTTCCGTGGCGAATAAAGACATGGTCGTAGAAAAAGTAACTTTTTGTGCTAGTCGAATTATTGCACTCCCCTTCGGGTCGTGCTCCAACCATAACACTCGCGCAAGAAAGTGCAATTTTACGCACTCGTATCAAAAATAACTAATAGTTCATTTCTGTGATACGTAAACTTTATTTCTTCTATGTGTAAAACGGCGGCAAAAACACATAAAATTGAACAATGACAATGAAGCAATAGAAAAGAGAATAAAATCAGGAAAGTCTGCATTTGCAATATTTATTTGTTAAATATCGAGCATTTTATTGTTGTTGAGCAATCAGGGTACCTTGTTTTCATGCATCTTGCAATATAATATTGAGAAAACAAAGGACTGTTTTCATTTAAAGCAATGACGAGCGTTATGGTAAATTTTATTTGTCACACAAATAAATAACGATCAATAAAGTCGTAACACAATTATTTCGATTCTTTTGTAAGAGACACGTGTGCGAATGAATGTGTTACCACTTCCAATGCATAGATAATACACTATTATTTCCATATTTGGTTAATTTGTTTTTCCTAATGTGATCACTTAAAAACCATTAGAGCATTTGAGATCTTCCAGCACGTTTTTGTTGACAAGAAGTATGTGAAAATAATGATCAATAGCGGAAACTGGCGTTGACTGGAGAGGAACCAAAATAATTTTAATTTATTTAACCATGGTATTTGTTTATCACAATAAATTCGCAACTAAAATCAGTGACTGACTAAATTATTCATTCGGGATTAGTCGTTTTCGTTGTTTTAGCAGTGTCTGTAAGTTTCAACAGTAGCAATTAAATTCGAATCTAATTTGAATATCAAAAGGTTGTGCTTTTTTTCATTAAGTTTATGTTGTTGTTTAGAACACATTTGATTTAAGAAATAAGTTATAAATTAATACAAAATCGTTCATTGCAATAACATTGTTTTTTCCCTCTTACAATTAATCATAACGTTTGATATTACTTGAGCAACTTTTAAACAGCTAACAACCAACATGTTTTGAACAATGACATTGAAATCGTCCGCAAGTTCATTAAAGTGTTGCCTGCAATGAACGGTCTCTTGAACACTTATCCTTTTTAAAAGCACGACGGCCAACGAAACCTGTGCAGTATCGTAATTACACAATCAGACAGAAAACAACCAAAGAGCTGAATGGTTTGAGTTTGAGCTGCGCGGTGCATGTCCACTATATATGGCCAGAAAGCTGTTTTAAATTTAAATTTAAAAATTGCATGCCATTTGTTACGTGTGTGAAAATACTGTGCGTGCTTTTAATTATACGAATGAAATAAAAATGCAATTATTGCAATTGCTAGTGCAAATGTTAAATGCATTCATGGCATTTAATCCAAACAGCAATAATAAATCCAATCAACGTTTTGATGTGGTCGATGTTCCAAATATTAACACGTTACAAAGAGACGCAAGTACGAGGCATGTGCGCAATGCAACAGCAACGCCATTGCCATTTCAAGCACAACCTGACTATTTCGTTCCCGTTGCGAATGTTATCAGCCGGCGTGGGAGCGAATGTGATCCATTTATAATGTCTATCGGTGAGTTCATCCCTTGTTGCTCAATTCGATTAATTCGTAATTCAATTCAAAATAAATACCTATCTAACAGCTAACGCTAACGGGGTAAAGTTGAACGCATTAGCGTTGCATTTCGCATTATTAATATTCAACGCAATTGCAATTCCATTGCAAAAGTTAGATTGGTTCAAATCAATTTCAAATGGATTATTAACGTGTGTATCAAAACAGAACAAATAACATAAACAAAGAGACAAGAGTCGAAGTTCAAACCAGTAACAATTGATTGACGTATCACGTATCAAAGATTCAAAATGCTAATTAGTTAATATTCGGAGTCAAAGTCTTTTCGAGTTTTTGCAATTGTGTTGTTGACCGTTGACGTCAATTTTGAAATTTGCAAGTTCACTGTTTGCATATGAATCTCAAAACAACAAAAAACATTTCCTATGATGTATTAATAGAGTGGTTACTTGTTAATTTACATTTGCCAAAGTTCCTTTCTGCCAGTAAAACAAAACGTTCCTTCACGCATTTAATTATGACATATTTGATTAAACATTTAATTAAAATGCAAATTGAAACAAATATTTATAAATTGAACAACAAATTGAATTTACGCATGCATTAAGAACATAATTATTTGAAGTACAGTATTATTTGAAGTTTTCTTCTTTCTTCATTCTTCTGATGATCTTCGTTCAATTGTTCTTCTTTGAGCTTTAATTGACTGAACAGATTTAAAAAAATCTGGAATACAAACAATTTAAAATATTCATAAAGTAGATATTTAATTATCTTCGTTTTTTTGTTGTTGTTTATGTTAAGTATGTGATGTCGATAACTCGATATGTACCAACAAATTAAATTTAACTGCCCTTGAACTTCAACACAAATAAATTTACAAACGAAAGTAACTTACATAATGGTTAATAGAGTATTGAATGCTCATTATGTTACTTCTGTTTGCGTAGATTCGAAGATAAATGCGGAGTTGTTTTATCATTATCATTGCTCGTGGCTGGTTACAGTGGTTACCTTTGAAAAGTATAGTTTGAGGGCATAAAAACCTGACGACGATGTAATTGAAAACCCAATGCATCAGGGATCAGTTTTGTTCAACTTGAACTATGTACGAATCGAACGCTGCGATAAAATTCTTCGCAGCTCGTGACGATGGTTACTCGGTTACTCCACTTAGTTTGAGTGGCGAAACATTCAAACATTCCGAAATGGTTGCGCGTAAACCTGACCAGGGTCACCAGCACGGCACGCATTACGATAACACATAAAATTCGCTTTCTTTTCAAGGACACCGACATATTCTTGCTTGAAGCGCTCGCTGCTGGAGACCTAGAGATTTGTCTACTCCGAAGTAAAATGTAAATTAAGCTTATGCTATTGACATTTTCCCGTAGTAATGTATGTCAATATTTGTTTTGGTCAAAATGAAGATAGGAAGTGTACTTTGGCTGGACCAAAATAGGAAGCCGTTCTTGCGTCCTTGTCATAGACCGAGAAACTCTGAATGAATAAAACAAACATTGCTTTGAACATACACACAACACAACAAAAACAGAACATTCAAACCTTCGGGGCATTAATTCGTTTTAAACAAAACGAACTGGTCATGCGTGGAATTTAAATGTTCATTATTGAGTCGGCTATAATTAAATTTATTTATTTTTGCTTTATTTCAATAGGGTATAACCGAATCAAATTAGTGCCGAAACCGATTGGCTTATGCAGCAATTGTTGCGACATCAAAATGCGCAAAGACATACGTCTACTACTTTATACAAAACGCAATCCAATTGCGCCAATTCAATTGCAATTACGCCGAGGCAACATGGAGCGCTCTGGCTTCAATCCGGACCATCCGACCATTATCTTCGTGCACGGTTTCGTCGAACTTTGCCTGTCGCAATCGAGTTCCTATGCAATACGCGATGGTAACTCTCCGCTGATTACTTTAATAAATATTTAATAATAATGACGCGACAAGTCGAAGTAACGCTTGATTATGATTATTGTTTCAAGCGTATTTGAGTCGGCCGGAATCATACAATGTCATCCTAGTCGATTGGTCTAATTTGTCGGCGGGGCCTTGGTATGGGCAAGCCGCTGAGAACACAATTGTCGTCGCTGATATACTAGCCAAGTTCTTGCAAATGGTTCACAAATCTGGCGAGATATCGATGGACAGGGTGCACTTAATTGGTTTCAGTCTCGGCGCGCAGGTTGTCGGCATGACTGGCAAGTACCTCAAGGGATTGCGTTTGGTCAGTCGGATAACGGGACTCGATCCTGCCCTACCACTCTATCCAATTAAGGGTGAGGACTCACTGTTTTTACATACTTAGACTTAGTACACTAATGATCAAAAGTTTTGTCAAAGTTTCGGCCATACAAATTTACGAGTTCGCCCTTACTGCAATAAAACCCTTGCTTGAAAAATATCGTTCAAATGTGCTAGAACTTATGATCATTAGTGTACATAACATACAGCTCATAATGTTACACTGTGACTTCATGCAGATATTGCACATAGAATAACAAAAGATGATGCACAGTTTGTGGATATAATACACACAAGTCCGTCGCTACTAGGATATCCAATATCAATCGGACATGCTGACTTTTACATTAATTATGGACAGGACTTTCAGCCAGGATGCACATTTGAAGAATTAGTACTTAATAATAAAATTGATGATTACTGTAAGTTAATTTGTATTTCTATTTCATTTTTGAGGCAAATTTTGCGGGTTAATTTGATTAATTGGTGTTGGACATTTGCAGTTTCTTGTAGTCATCAGCGTGCTTGGAATACGTATGTCGAAACGGTAAGAAATCCGAACGCGTATCCAGCATATAAATGTGATAAAAATGGGCAGAATTGTCAATTTGCCCACGTCTATATGGGCTTCAATGTTTCAAGGTAATATCATAATTATATTTTCTTTTTGGCAAAAGTCCTTTTCCTTTTTTTGTTGATTATATAGAAGTTCCAAGGAAGATTATTACGTCAATACCTCCTAAATTTTATATTATATAACAAACATAATGAAAAAACTCACAAAGAAATTCGATAAAAATATAGAATATGTAAATGATAGATAACGAGCATACATATTTATCGGTATATGGTATTCGTTATTCAGGATCGAATCGGTTTGCATTTACAACACACATACGTAAACCAATTTCAATTTGATTCTAACTTCAATGTCGTCTTCAACTTCAACGACAACTAAACCACGAGCACAGCAAAGCTCGTTTTGTTTGGACGGTTTGTGTGTACAAAAAGGAGTAAAACGCCAAAGGAATCATTTATAAGGAAAGCAAAAGCAAAGCATGGTTGTTGGTTGAAGTTGACGCCAACAATTCAATCCGCAGTTCTCAGTCCACTTCAATCGCAGGGGCAATCGTATTCGTCATGTCCATTTCCGACCACAATTTTCGTATTGTACCCGGAAACTAACGCAACGCAAAGCAAAGAAAATGCGTGGAATCGATTTTATGACAAAGTACGAATGTAAATAGTAAGTGACTGGAAAGTTGGCCGGAGTGTTACAATCAACCATCAACAGCGAACCTGAAACGAACTCAACGACACTTTGACATAAAACGTTTTGTTATTGCCAACCCAATCCCATGTCTCACGCTAAATAACTATAATCCTAATCCTTTAAATTATTTATTAACAATGCCAGGTACAACCAGGTATACTGTCAGTTCGAATTCTCTACGAATATTTCTATTATTTGTTTTCGTGATGTGATAAATATTTTAACAAAATGTATGGCCAGTATTCTAAGATTTTAATCATTTAACAACATTCATAATTTAAATTAAATTGTTGACCTGTTGATAAATTATCATAAAGTGGAAAAAATGCGACTAATGAAAAACATTGTTTGTTGATTATTTCATGTTTTGTCATAGCTAAAAGAGAAGAATCAATAAAGTCCACTTGGTCTGTGACACTGTGACTGTTGTTTTTGTATTGTTGATATTTTTAATATAACTGACACTGAGCTTTTGAGTACTTTCTACTTTCTCGTTCGTTCTTGCTCTTCGTTGTTGTTTGTGTATATGCTCTATGCAATGTCCTGTGCTGAGTCCTATGATCCTTAATCCTTGTTCGCTTGCGTTTGTGCCGGTTTTGCCTGTGCTGCGCGGTTCGGCGGTTGAAGTTGAGTAATAAGAGTTTAATTTCACGCGATTCCAAACAAGGTGCAACACTCGCGCTCATCTCAGCGAGCCCACGAAACCCATACTTGGGCGAACACGAACTTCCAGCGTTGTTCAGTTACATATTTTAAGTTCTACACAACGTTACAGTAGCAATGTGTTGGAAATAGTATGTAGTAAAAACTAAAAGCACGCGATGATGGTAAAACTGAAACGCGCTTTCCATTTAGTACAGCACTTTGCTTTTGAGCTTTCAACAATTTTCCTTATAATTTCCAGCAAACTCTTGTTATTACTGTTAGCACAGTGCACTAGTGCAGCGTGTAAATATTTTAGTTTATTTTGTTTATTGTATTCAAGTATTTAATAAAAATATAACTTAGTGCCAATAAAATAAAGTCATATAATTTCGTAGTAAATTGAATTAAATTCGAAATTCGAATATTTTCCGATTCGCATTCCACATTGAAATGAAACCTTTTGCGTTATTGCTTCGTGCGAAACTAATTCAGTTAACTTTTAATCAAGATTTTCTGACTTGCGATTTCTTGTTGAGATTATCAAGATTTGCCGTAGCCACGCGAGTGTACTATTTTGTATTTTCTAACATGCGTCCTTAACTCGTTACCCTTTCTGGTTTTGGATTTTCCACCGTCATTATCTCAGTGTGCTCATGTTACTTCTGAAATTGGTTGTGACTCTTGACGATTGCAACTTTTATAGACTTTGTACACCAGTGCATTCGCAAAGTTTCAACTAATAAGTTTTCGTTTAATAGCAGAAGCCAATTTGGAAACTAATAAATTGTCATTTTTAGCACGTGCTCATTTTGCTCCGAGTCACGCGATCGATCCAATGTTTGCGTTAACCAAAGCGCTAACTCTCCCTTCTCATCCGTTCCAAGCTTCCTACAATGTTACCATTCAAGTACTAATCCATCCTAATGACGAATGTTTTCCTTTTCTATGCTCATCAAATGTAGCCAAGCAAAAGCAAAGTATCATATCAAATATCAGAACTTTGTTTGAAAAGATGTGAAGTGGAGATGTGAGTCAACATCAACAAACACAATGTAATATCGTGTAATATGAGAATTTCAGAATCATTAGTTTCATTTCAATAATGCTGCTGAGCTTACGCCAAAACTCAAATTAAACACACAACCGCGCATATTACTCTTGAAATGATTTTCCTTTCGGTATATTATGCAGGGTACTAAGTTAAACATGCTCAATTACAGCAAAATTGCAAGGAAATTGTCGGAAATTTTCGTTGTACTTTTTAATGAATGCTTTAATAATCGAAATAATTGCGTTAAGTGTGAACGTAGTTTAGGGATTATAAAGGCGGTATAGCGTCAGAATCGATTAAGTTTCGTTTCAGCCATCGTTTTAGCAATTTTATTACTGCCGAGCAACAGTCACTTTCTTAAATTTGCACCATAATGAAAAGTCGATTTATGTAATATACGTTCTTATTTATAAACTATGTGAATTGTGATCGAATATGATTTGAGCTTTTGTTATTCACACATAACATTTTTCAAATGCATTGTTTCTTTGACACACAACAGAAAAGTCAAAGATGCAATTTGTCAAAATTTAATGAAATTCAGTTCAGGTGAACATTGATAAATTTCCAAATCGAAACATTAGAATCCGTTAAGATAACTTTCCTTTCTGCAACCGCTACAATACCCAAACAAAATGTTGAAGCCAGTTACGATCGTGAACAGTAAGTTCAACACACGTCGGAAAATAGTTCAAAATAATTAAAATATAAGTGTTGTTAGGTTGCAGAAGGTGTTTGGCTACGATATCACCACAAAAAAAGGTCGTAGAAGCGGGCCAATTCAAGGACCTAACCGAAAAATTTGTACACAAAAGTTGTCGCGTGACTGTCCTGGGAGCTTTATCGACGACGGGGAAAGCGTTATCAATGCTACTCAAACAAAATCCGTTGGTGTCACAAATTTATCTCTACGATTCCAGCAATACGTCGCATTTAGCGGCAGATTTGAACCATCTAGACACAAATTCCTTGGTTTGGGGGAGCAGTAAGCAAGATTTGCACTGTTCTGTGCGAGTATGTGCCCTCGGAAATTCCATCTTAGCAAAGGTAACTAATGTCAAATTTCCAGAATGCCGATATAATTGTAGCCTTGGGCTTGGAGACAATTAAGGCAGACTCAAGTTTCGACAAGAAGTTGAACTTAGAAGGCAAGCGACTCATGGAGCTCGCCACTGCTGCCGCACTATACGCTCCTAAAGCGATTTTCGTTGATTGCGTGGTACCGTTATCATTAACTCTGCCAATAGTCTCCGAGGTGTATCGCAGGAATCATTGGTATCATCCTGGCAAAGTGCTAGGGTCGGTGGCACAACAACAGGTTTGTTCCTTTCCAGTTTCCACGTCCACCGTTTTTTTTCTACTTTTTTTGTTTATGTCCACGACATGACCGGGACATTTTAGATGCGAGTAAATACGATGCTCGCGCACGAAGATGAAGTAGATCCGTCGACGGTGCATGTTCCTTTATTAGGCGGTCCCGATGAGGATATCATGCTGCCGTTATTTTCGCGCGCAAGCCCGACGCCTGTACCGCTACCGGAAGCGACCGAGATGATCAACTCGTTTCGGAATTTGGAGGGACACGCGTCGCCTAATGCGAGATCAAATGTGCAGCATGAATACGTGCCGTATGGCAACGCGTATGCCATTAATCGATTAATATCGACGATCGCGCTGGGACTTCTCGGCGATTCCAAAGCGTTATCGACTGCGTTCGTCCGCACCAACTTCATCGGTGCATGCAAGTAAGTCATAAACGAAGTGCTTCGTGTTCCGCCAATGCATTTCGCAAATTGTGCAGCAATAAAAACTAATTTCCGTTTCGCCAGGCACTTGGTATCAACGGTTAAGTTTGGGCCACATGGTATAATGCACAACTATGGTGTGCCGAAGCTGACACGTTTCGAATTGCGACTGTTTGAGAAAATGACGTTGGAATTGAATAGGCGGGAAATAGTCGCCAGAGACTTTCTGGAAAGATGCGCGTGTGAAGCGCTTTCGCGGGATACTCCTGCAGTCAGCGATCCGTTACATTTCCCTGGGTCAGTTAATTTCTATCCAATGGAAGATGACAATATTGTTTTCGAGGCATAGTTCCGAACAATCTTCCAAGCAATTAATGTGCAATATGCAATGTGCAATGACTTCAGCTAATCGAAACAATAATAACTAAAGATTTCTTATACAATGCAATATATATTTATGTATAAATCACGCCCGTAATTGTCGATAATTCTAATGTTTTTGATATATAAAATAAACATCTTATTAGGCATATGTCGTTTGAATGGAATTGAATTGATCGGATACTTACAATTTTATTGTTTAAGTGCTGAAGTTCTCTTTCCGTGAGGCGACGTTTGGCGTTCTCCTTCCGCTTGCGCTTGTATTGATTGTACTTGTAGAAGAGATACATTCCCGGAAGTGCGAGTACCACAAAGGGTTTCATTAAGGGATTCGGTGCCTGCGGCATTTTTAACGTTTACTTGTAGCAGTAACCAGTAATTTACACTCGTGTAGTTTTTCCTCAAGGATCCAGAAGAGCCTTCTGCAAGAGAGGAGACGATAAAGCACATTGGTTAATATTAAATCGATATCCATTTGCTATTGGAAGAAGGTTTACGATGTTAAAGGGTAAATTTCAGTGCCAGGACACCGATTCGTCCCTTTCATTTTTCATTAGCAACATCATTTTTCTTCATTCATTCCTTTTTTGATTTCAATTTTCTTTTTGACAAGGCAAAGCACACATTGTGTGCGAAACATGATGATACACAAACAAAAGAAGTACTTTGCTAAAAATAAACAATAATTAGAAATGTATAACAAGTTGTTTCAAATAATATTTAAACAATATCGATATTAGGCACTCACATCTAACATAGCAAAGGCAAAGCGCACGCGAAATTTATATGCATAAGAAAATTAAACAAAAAGAGCAAAGAAAAAACAATTTCCATTTTGTTTACTTAACAAGCGTGTTATACTTGGAATAATAATGCATAATGGAGGGTAAATAAAGAAGGACGAATTACATTGGCAGTGCGAATATGTGTGCAAACGAAGCAAATGTTTTACGTTCCTGGTTCCTGTGTAGTGCGTCCTTCGTCGCCATAAAGTCATATTCACACTTCATGAAAAGTGAGCACTAAACCAACTCCGCAAACGACAAACGACAAACCAACCCCAAAACACCCCACGTGCACATGTAACAAACTAAGTAAATGTACATAACACTCACAACAGAAGGAAGAAATATAACAATATCCAACAGCAACGGAACTAACACCAAAACGAAACATGAGTTTCTGCAGAAAATGTCGTGATCGTGACAACGCCATGCACTAAGAAATAAACTAGGCAGTAAAATTATTTTTTTCCGAAAAACGCGATTGTTAAACATTGTTTAGACCCAAGTGAAGGTTTCCGTACTTGCTCTCGAGCAATGGGGTAGTTTATGCTATGCAGTTGCTGCTTGTGCATTCTAATTTCCCATTCAATATTTGCCATAAGAATCCATTAAACATTCAGAACGATTGCTGCATGCTGGCCCCAGTACACTGGTAAGCTGTAATCTTAAGAAGTAACTTCTTCACTTTTTCGCATTTCTGCATTTCAATCCAAAGTAAACGTCAAGCATAAGTCACTCCGGTTGCCAGTTGCTGCTGAATAGTGTGTACATTTATTTAAAAATAGAAAGATAAGAAACGCTGAGCTGAAGAACTGAAAGCGTACATCTCGGAAAAGCAAGAGAACGATGCGAATAGGTCGAACGCTTTTGCACATGTTAGGTGCCTAAGTGCGTGCTGAATTTATATACCATCCCTGCAATACCTTTTTCTTCAAGATTTACGCATTCGACTGAATAAACGACGTGTCATGAATAAAAGAAAATGATCAAATCTTAAAATGAAAGGATTCATTAGGCGCGTACAGAACTCTTCAAATTCTAAATACAATCAAGTTCTGTTTCCTCAACAATTTTTGGGGATTCATAAATTTCTAATCGGTATTTCAGAACTATTGGGATTTCCAGCTAAGGATGCGATCCTTGTGGCAACTTTTAGAACCTTTCTTCAGATGGGTTTCATTAAATGAAACCCATCCCCATTTTGTCCTCCTCATTTTAATATTCAGGATTGTCTTCTCAATTTGAAATTGAAATGGTATAGCATTGACCAACAAAATTAGAAAAATCTAGCAATATGTGCTTATTGTAACAACTGATATCAAATAAAAAATGCTGTCAAACATTGACAACCATTTTCCTCACATTTTCATTTCGTTTGGTCAAGCTCACATCTAAATTTTTCGTTCTCCGTTCATAGTAAACTATTTATATCATTTAATCGAAATCATGAATATTCAAATCGTTTTGTACAAATACTATCTTAATTCATCGTATAAAATGTAAATCATTTAAATTTATTAATTTTCGGGAATCCGGTTACGGGGGTGTCCGGATTCCGAACAAACGTAAAATCTCAAATATCCAACAGGCTAATTTTCATTAGATTTCGTAAAAATTAAAAAAAAATCAAAACATAAAAGGATTTTATGTGGATAATTCCATGGTACATTTCTATATTTTGTACTGTTTCTGACAATCGCAAATCGTTTCATACCCAAAAATTAACCGAACATAATACATATTATTGATATTTAATCACTAAAGGCAGAAAATATGTAGGACAACAAAATTACTGATTTTTATACACAATACACTGGATGTCTGGCTAAAAGAATACAATTCATAATTCACACTTGCGCTGAAGCTGAGTGATGGGGTATCAACAAATCAACATAGTATTGTCGTCCAGAATTGCTGGTTTGGGATTAGCAAGATAAGAGATACGAAGATAAGAAGAAGAAGATATTGAAGTAAGCAGCCATTAGCCGAAAAGCCACTAATTTAATGGGTTCTGGTAAATTCGCCATGAAAATAGACAAAATTCGTTTCCCAGTTTGGCTAAAATCACAACTTATAGAAAGAACAACCATGGTTTATTTGCCCAAATCTCTGGACGACTGCGCCAGTGAAAACTTCGAATTTCCTCTTGTTTGATGGTTTAAGAATCGTTTTAATATTTAGCTATAAATTATATATATTTGTATGTTGAACTATTTATACTTATCATTTATAAAATGATATAAGAAATGTAAAGGACCAAATTATAATTGATAATATGTTAATGTTTAGATTTAAGAAATTTGTAATTGTTGTATGAACAAAATGGAGAGAAAACAAAATTGCTATATTTTAACCAAGAATAAACAATATCTGTTAATTTGTCGTGTATTTTGTGTTTCCTATTCATTTTCTGACTTCTTGTTCACATATGTAAATTTATGCTGGGGCAATTATGGAAAAATGTGGACAAGCATGCGGATTAGCGTTGTTGATACATAAACCAATTATGTACAATGAAATGAAATTATCGAACCATGATGGCATTTGAACCGAAATGCAATTAATCATCATTCCATTTCTGTCTACTATCTATGGATATTGATAGGTAGGTATTCGTATTGATAGTAGTAAGTACTTACTAAATACCATGGTACTAGTACGCTATGAAACTGGCGTTTCACTAAGGAGCGAGCATACCCAACCCAACATTTTCAAATGTTCGTATGCTAAGAGAATTGTGTTTTACATTTCATGACGAGCTTGGACAATAGATATTTTTTTAGCAAGCCAGGAAAGTGAATGTTTCCGCGGTCGAAAGAAGAGATACTGGCGAGCCTTGTCCACTTCCCGGAAATCACCCGAAAAATTACTTTCCAGACGAGTTGGAAAGTTTGATTTTAGTTCAATTAGTTTGAATTTTGAAGTAGGGTTGACAGATGTTGCTTAAGTTGGAATTATTTACACAAAATGTGTGTTTCTTATTTAAAATAAATGTGTTTAATTACATTCTAATTGTTTTATAAGTGTTTTTATTGTTTGTAAAACCCATTTTGAATGATAATTTCGCATAAATCAGATTTATAAAGCGCCACCTATTAAACAATGTAGGCGTTTACATTCCTAGCTAGCCATGCAAAACACTTTACACGGCTAGGCCGAGAAAGTAAAACTTTCTAGTGCGCCGAGGGAGAGAAAAACTAAAACTTTCCATGCGTCGTGTATAATGAAAGGATAATTTTTGATCTCCCGGTACTTCGTTCAACTGGGTAGGAAATGTCCTAGCGAAATGAACTTGTTAATTAAAGAATCACAAACAAAATGTGAATTTTTGAATTGCAATTGCGATGCATGAGCACTCTTTTGCTTTTCGATTGTTGTTTTGAAAGCTATTGTTGAATAGCGACAACGCATACGAGAAAATAAAACATCAGACTGTGAAATTAATTATAAAGTAAAGTATGAAATGAACCAACAAGAGCCTACCACTGGGCCACTAGACTAACCGCATCTCAACGGTTCCAATTACACAATGTTATTCATTCGTTTTAATTTATTTGTGTTTAATAAACTCCTAGTTGCGTACGGTTTTGTTGCCCTCATTTGCAAAAATCTGTGCTTATGTTATAATTTCATGAAATGTTTACGAGCTGCTGATTTTAATTTTATTTTCAGCGGTGCGTGCAAAAATATGATGAATAATTGAATCGCGTCGTGTTAATCCAACCCAAAAAATGTTTGAAATTATTGGATTTCGGCTTTCTCCAAATCCACTCCATACCCGACAGCGGCTATGCTGGCACGGCAAGGGCGCAAGGAACATCAATCTACTAGGTGTTTTCTTTATGAAAACGGTCGACCTGTATAATTTAAGCGATTTTCTCAATGCTTGATATAGAAATAGAATGAGAGTGTTGCTTTCGCGTTGCCCTTAGCCCTCATGCGTTTTCTTGCGCTTCATACAGTGCCTCTTCTCTTTCGGCTTCGCCTTCCATCCAACCAACCGAAAATGGCAAATCAATACGATATGGAACGAAATCCACAATTCGCCATCCACCGAAAACCTGAATAGAATATAACCCCGACTGCACACAGGTACAGAGTGAACATAAACACAAATCGCATCTTAGGCACACATTCGCGCAATCATAACATAACATAATATAACATAGTGCACCTATCACAATATTCCTGCTCCCCATCGTCGCGTCACTCGTCAGCGTGCTTCATACGCAAATACGCATGCATTTATTGACAGAATTGATGCAAACTGCAACTCCGAATAATGGTGATAGTATTTTGCATGCTTCAATAATTATAACACATGAACACACAAATTGATGTTTTCAGCTAAGTACAAGCGAGGAAAGATAATTGTGCAATCAGGAACGTTTGTAACGAGAATTGTAATAAGTATTTCTAATTCGTATACTTAACAAAATAAACTAGAAGCTAGAATAAGATATAAGAAAAGACATACCTTTCTAGATTCCGTTCGTTCTGTTGACAAAAAAAATGATAATTGTTTGCTATATAAATTATTGCTCATTTTAACCACGTTCTTACTCTTCAATTTACTTGTATTGTTAAGTTTTGCATCAGCTTATAGAGAGCACAATTGTAGGGTATTAATAAAACACAATGATAAAAAAATTTGGCACTGCAAAATTAAATTATGTGTAGGTATTTATTTATTTATTTATTTATTTCCTTGAGGTGCATTTTCCGCTGTAATATTAAGTTTTGTTATTGCACTTCATTAGTTTGATTTTGTGAATCAAATGTTACTAGCAAATCATTCTAGTCGTCGTCGCAGTCCGTTTAAATATTTGAAATGCGGGTTTAAAACAATACGTTTTATGTTTCGCGTGTGGACGTTCTCCTTAAGACATCCTTAAAATCGTAACGCCCCCCATAAAAAATCACGTCTCGGTGAAGCATTGCCATTCTCAGTGTCCATCGTCTGAGAGAAAGCTCCCGTCTGTTTAAGTGTGTTTTCTTTCAAATCGCTGCCTTTGTGTTAATATTTCTGAAGAAGGCGAAAGAAACGGAAACATTAAGCTGTGGACCATCGGCGTGGCGGCAAGACGTTAGATTTTCAAACGGGCACACAATCTGATCGGATGCTGATGTAACTAGTAACTAGTAACTGGTAACTGTAGCGGTAACAGCGGTAAACTATATCGAAATGTGCTTGTTGTGCTCCGTTGCGTTGTGTTGTGTTGTGTTGTTTGTATGTCTAATATTAAAGAGTGAGAGATACGTTGTTTTCGGGGAGGGCGGACGACACGGACCCGCACCGAACCGGGCGCGATGCTATACTGTGAGCATGGAGCAGGCGGACTGCGGCGCCGGTGGCGGTGGCGGCGGCGCGTTCGATAAATAGATCCGAGCGTGAGAGATGCTCCGTCTGTGTGTGGACGTGGTGGGGGCAGCGGCAGCGGCAGCGGCAGCGACGGCAGCATTGACCGCGACGGCGGCAAAGCCAAATGTGCGTGTTGGCTGTTCGGGGGCTGCTGGGGGCGCCTCTGTGTGTGAATGTTGCGTTGCGAATTCGGATTCGGAAACGTTTTGACTCGGTGCTCTGGTCCTGGTGGCGGCAACAACGAGCAGCGAGCAACGCAACGGCGGCGGCAGCGGGCCGAAAACGGTGCGAATAGCGACGCAGGCGTCACAACCTCTTCTCTGCCAACTTCCAACTCAAACCGAACCAGTAGTACTTACATGCAATTAGAAATTTTCAAATACATCTATGTTTAAACATCGATGTATATCGATAGGTCAACATCGATGTATACGATGCATCGAAACAAAAACCAACGATGTTTCGATGTATCGATAATTAAAATATTGAAGAATTGAAAATTAGTTTCTATTAACAATTAATCAGCTGCCGACTGCAGTTTGTATTTGATTTTTTGAATTTCCTTGTTTTCTTGATAAAGAATATAAATTTGGATAATATTCTCAATACTAACCATAATACTAACACAAACACTACGA
>JARJDT010013876.1:0-11862 GCA_030264655.1 Leptusa sp. GC000079
AATGAAACTCGAGATGAAACTTGAATAATAAATGAATAATTATAATAAAATTACAGGTTCCTGCAATTTCAGCGCCATCTTAACGTTCGCGTACCAACTAGTACCCCAAGTCACATGTATGCTCGCTCCTTAGTGAAACGCCAGTTTCAAAGCCTACTAGCTCCATGATAAATACAATCACAAAGTCTAATTTACATAAATTATAAAACATAATTTCACGAAATTAGTATTGGCCGTATCGGCATATGAAATTCCAAACAAATTCTGAAATTGCAATCAAATAAAGAAATAAAGCTCTTTTCTGTTCCAAAGTTTTCATATTTTAGCTTTGCTTCTAGTTTCTTTAAATTATTATACACACTACTTGCGTTGAAAACACTTCATTTAAAGTCCGAATATTTACACTTATACACATTATACATCCTTAATACGTTTTCTTTCGTTTTATCAATAATATTTGCAAATGTTATGTACAGATGTTTAGTAATGGTGATTTTTATCGCTATTGTAAGTTTAGGATGGTTTTAATAATTAGTAATAAATTAAATTAATTTCATAATTATTCGCTTGTGGGAGTTGTCTGTTGTACGTCGGCGGCTGATACAGTCGCCGTGCGTACTATACTAGCAGGATTCATAACTCTAGCAAAGACTTGTCTTCCTTGAATACCTATAACAACAAATCACATTATTTTATTTGTCCTAGGGCTGCAAAGTCAAAATTACCTTTGGTTTGTTGCGCAATAGGAATAACTTTAACCCCTTGCAACGATTTGATATTAATTGCAGTCCCTTGAAAACCCGCCGGCAACAAAATCTGCTGAGCGACAAGTTGCCCGCCCTGTCCTTGACTAGCAAGAACAACCCTCTGCGCATTCCCCGCCGAAGTAGTCGCCAAGCGCACCGGATGTCCCCCAACAATAATCTGATTAGTCGTCCCTTGATTCTGTATCAAGTTCGAATTTTTCATATTTGAACTGAGCAACATTTGCGGTTGCATCTTAATCTGGGGCGCCAAAACAACTTGTTGCCCGCCTTGACTGATAACATTCATTGTGCTTGTATTCGCACTCGAAATTTTATTCCCCTGCATTGTGAGCAGACTATTCGTCGAATTCGCCTGTGTTTGAATGATAACATTCTGTCCTTGAATGTTCTGCAAAGTGCTGCCTTTAGACGCCAAAAGGAGTGGTTTTCCGCCCAAGTGTGCTAAATTAATATTAGACGCATTAACCATACGCAACGAGTTCGCATTCGCTTGTTGAATATTGATGGGCTTGGCTTTATTGCCAAGTTTAATCTGATTTTGCCCGATGATAACTTTCGGCTGTACGAGTTTCTGGCCATGTCCATCGATATTTTGCGTGATGAATTTCGCGTTGATGATTTGTTGCGCTACTTTTGGAGGGAATTTCGAGATAGTCTGCGTTTTCGACACAGTTTTCGTTATAGGTTTAGTAGCCGTTACGCCCGTCACGGTCGTTATGGCGTTAGTTGTCGTTGTTGAAGACAGAACAAGTTTCGGTTGGCTCGTTTGTTGCAACGTTATAAAATTGTTTTGTGAGGCGACAACTTGCGCGACAGTGTGTGCTTGTGATGTTTTATTTTGTGGTCCACCTAACTGAATTATATTCGTGCCAGCTTTCACCCCAGAAACTCTTAAAGTAGTCCCTAAGAAAACAAACAGCAAAAAACAATTAGGGTTATGTCCAAAAAATTTGCGCCATTTTGTTTAAACCGAGGTTTAAACTTACCTTGTGGTAAAGTTCCGTGTTGTTTCTGATGCGCTAGCAAACTTTCGACGGAAATCACTTGGCCAGCGGCGTTTGTTAAGACTTTAGCAACAATAGGTCCCTGATTTTGAGCCTTATTCCCAGAATTGTCTGTGATAACCCTAGTTTGCCCCAGCAATGAAGTCCCCGGCGCGGTTTTCTGCAAAACCGGTGCTTTGTGCCTGAACAAGACTTGTTGCTGGCCCATTTGCGCCAAACCCTTCTGCCTAATCGTCTGCAAGAGTTGCTGTTGTTGCGCTAGCGTCAACGTGCCTTGCTGCACCCTTATAGGCGTCGCTTGCTGCAACTCGACACTTTCCTCACCCGCATCCTCATTGTGCGTTAGGACAATCCCCTGATTCTGCCGCACGTTGCGCAACAGCGTCACATTTTTAATGTTTTGCAACTGTTGCGGCGAAATGCTTTGCAGTATCTGCTGCTGAATCGACAGGTTCGCTTTCTTGCTATTCGTCGACAAGGGTTCTTTCTGGTCGGGAATTTCCACGCGTATCAACTGTTGATGCGGGTGTTGATGATGCTGATGTTGCTTTTGTTGCGCGAAGCTTTGCAGCAGTTGCTGGGTGACTAGAGGCGTTGCTACTTTCGCTGTTGATGTGGCGATGACGTTGATCGAGCGATTATCTTGTTTGATGATGGTGTTAGCAGTCGATGGTATGATTAGTGATTTGGCGCCTTGATTCGAGGTGATAATTTTCACAAGGCTTTTGCCAGCCTTCGACACTTGCTTGTGCGGTGCCTGCACAACTTGTACGAGTTGATGTGTCTGAATTTGTGTTGTCTGAACCTGTGGCTGGGCTGTCGTTGTAGGCAATTGCAGTTGTTGGAGTTGCGGTTGAGACTGCGATTGCGATTGTTGATGAATCTGCACTTGCTGCGGTTGCGTAATTGACTGCAATGCTTGACTTATCTCTTTATCATTAGCATCATCTTCTATTTTGACTTCCACATCTTTTTCCATCTTGATAATATTTGTATTCAACAATGATTGTGACTGCGTCATAGTCACGGAATTCATCGTCACAGGACTTAAGTTCAAATGTTGATTGTGGTTTTGATTGATCAACAAGGATTGTTTGGGCTGTTTCTCTTTAACAGGGCGCGTTTCTTCGACCAAACTTTGATTGCTATTACTATTAGCATTAGTAACTTGTACTTGGACAACAACATTCGTCTTATTCCCAGCCGCAGACGTCACATTCGTTGTCACATTCGCATTAGTGTTGTTTTTCTTCTCTTTGGGAGCTTTAGGCTTCGCTGGGGATTTCTTCTTCTTCGTTGTTTTATTCATCCCTTGATATTGTTGGTGTATTCGTTCAAAGTCCTCCTCGGAACGGTTCCTGTGCAGATAAATCCAGATCTTCCGCTTCGGGTCATACTTAACACACGGGTCAAACTGCGTATGCATCCTATCCAGTGCACCACTAACGACGGATTGGAGCAGGCTATCAGGCGCAATGTTCGAGATATACTGACTACATTTAAGCAGTTCGCAGATTTCAGCGCGGGTACCTTCGCCGTTCGGTAGCCTCGCGGTAGCGTCACGCACTAGCGACAAGATTGTGACGAAGTTCGGGCGGTCCGCGCTCAGCATAGTGTGCCCACGTGCTTTAGTGTTGCTCGACGACGGACTGTAGATGCCTTTCAGCGGTCCGACAACGCTTTCGTAACCGTTACATCTGTACGTGAACGACTTATGCGGATTGTCATAGCGCAGTCTTTCTTGTTCACGGAAGATTTTCACATCGTCTGGGTCAGCTTTGCGCACTTGCCAATCGGTGGGACATCGCGGTGGTGGAGGAGTCATACTCCTGTCGAGTTCCAGATCTATTTCTTCCTTGTCATCCTCTTTCTCTTTGATCGAAATAACCGGTTTCATCTCGCTCTTGTGATCCAACCAATATTGAAACAGCGGATTGAGGAGCACATCCGAGTCGCGGCCGGCGCCTATCCACTGATACTTATTCAATGAAGGTTTGTACTCGATATACGGGACGAACTCGTCGGGTTGTTCGGGAAAGTTACCACTCAGGAAATTCACGGCGGATTGCAGATCGAGCAACCAGTTGTCCGTGCATGAATACCAGTCGTTCAAAGCGGTTATGGGGTTTTCCTGCCAGGATTTCAGCTTGTTCTCCAACATACGCATATCCATCCTGTGTTCCGGCGTCGAACAGATAACATCTCGTATGAGCGCCAGAAAGTTCGCGTGGGTGTCTTGCATGAGTTCCACTTTCGTTGATATTTCCATGATGTCTATGTTGGAATCTTGTAGGTCTATAGGTAGTTTCATCATGTCAATGCCTTCCAGGTCTGAGAGCGTTGCTGGTGTGATGTATTCAGTCTGAATTGGCTCGATTTCGACTTCCTCTGTTTTGATCTCAATCTCTTCAATTTTAATTTGTTGCAAAGGTGGTGGTGGTAGTAAAGTTGGTACAACAAGAGGTGTAGGAACAGATATAGATATAGGTTTGGGTAAAGGTAGTGGCGCAGGCATAGATGGCACTATAGATGGCGCCACTTGCACCGGTTCTTGTTTAATCATAACTTTTGTTTTAATTGGTTGCGAAATTTGAGGCACTGTTTTCGGTTCCGTCTTAATTTTCTTCTTCGCTTCCGATTTGATTATAGGGGTTATAGGTCTTGGTATAGGTGTAGGTGGTTTAAGTATAGGTGGCGCCACTGTGACAGCCGTTACAACAGGGGGTGGCTTTGACGGAATTGATACAGGAACAGGTACTATAGTAGAAATAGACGAAATTGCAGGTAGCGCTTGAAAATCATTCATTGGGAGTGTTGTTATTGAGTCAGAATCCGAGTCAGAAGAAAAGTTAAGTTCTGACGAGTAACTAACACGCTCAACGACAACCGGCTCACGTTTAATCTTCTTTTTCGCTGGTTTTTGGACAACTTCCGGTTTGATCAACTTTTCACGTTTGTTATAATTCACTTTCGCGCGCTTTATCACATCCGATATACTAATATCCTTGTCTTTCATACAATCATGCGTAATTAAAGCGTTATCGAACTTCCGTTTGCGATGCTCTTGCAATATATTCCTATAATATTTCTCAGTAATAATATATGGATTGTGATTGGGTTGGACATTTTTTTCTAAGTCAAAACCGACAGGTTTCGAAGCGAGCGTTGAGATAACAACCTTCTCGCCATTGAGCACTTGCGAGTTTTTAATAGTGTTTAAAATGCGTTTATCTTTGCGACTAACGGCAGATGGCGCTCCTTCCGGATAATTGTCATCCGATGAGAAGCCACTCTCGTCGACCTTACCCTTAATTGACGCTAGGATATCGAAATATCTCCGTTTCGTCCGGTTGTAGATTGGATTCTGCGTCTTGGTACTCGTTGTAGGCGACGGTTTCTGAAGTCTTGGCTCTACACCAGGAGGTAGTGTGTTTACTTGACGGAGGAGGGACTTGCGCGATTCCAGAATTTCAGCTTGCAGCCGTTCTTTGAACTTTCTGTGTCGCCATAAACTCTCTTTTCTTTCTGCCTTACGTATTAGATACCGCATTTTAGCAATGTCTGGTCTGTAATGACCAGATTTCAAGTGCTCGTAAAAATTATCCAGTGGACTGGAAAATTTGAAGTTTTCGCCGGAAAGCAGCCGCTGCAGGGTGACATTCTGTTCTTTTTCCTGGTTTTCTGGAAACTTGGGGAGAAACTGCCGCAAATGTTGGCGACTCGATTCGCCTAGGGCACTCCATGAGCGGGCGAAAAACTCTTGGAAAATGTCTTTCTTCTCACAGAGGCCTTGGGGTAAAGGCACTCTGCTGTGATTCAACTGAACAGTTTCCAGTTTGTCATCATCTGACGAATCCGTAGAGCATTCGGAGCTGGAATGCTCTTCAGATGACTCAGATTCTGACTCTGACGTTGTGTTGTTATCTAAAACCAATATCAAATATTGTAGAGTGTAATGTTAGAGATTCTGAGAAAAATTCGGAGAAAAGCAAACTTACACATGGTGTTGGTTAGGTTAGCTTCACTTTTTTTGTTTACTATTTTTGTTTATTGTCTGAAGCAGACATTTTTTTGGCGTTTTCAGCATGTTGTAGTGCAGAAAGTTGGCTGATCATGATGTAACAATCAGAATATTAGCATTAGCTTAAGGAACAAATTCAACTCCAAACCAAACAGCAACAGTAGAAAATTAACGGTAGAAATTTAATTGAATGCTGTGCCGTGATGCGAAGGTCACCTTATTCCTCTATTTCTCGATCGAGGCGAGTTATTTTCGAGCCCGAGCGTGCTTATGCATGACGCTTGTTTATTCTCGCTGCTTGTTGAAATTGAGAAAGATTTCACCTTGCATTTAGATTGATTCAGAATTATCGTTGGTTAGAGCGTTGCGTCGCTGTCCTTTCTTTTTGTTCCTGCTGCTTTTGCTTTGATCATTGGATGTGGTTTCGATTTTGTTATTAGCCCTGTTAGTTTATATCATGCGCTATCAATAAACAATCAAGTTGAAAATGCATCAAGCGGCTGAAGTGGGGGAGGGCGCATCCATCCGCAAGGCAAAGACAAGGCGATGATGAGTCTCTTAATTCGTTCCAATTTCAATCGAACAAACGATGAGAATTACGCGACCGCACTCACTACGAACTGGTATTACATAGGCGACGCCTGCATTGCAGATATACCAGCCAGAAGCAACGCATACACAGCTTGCGCGTTCTGTGGTAGTGGTGGGCCGCGAAATCCATTTTGTTTCGCACAGACGCTGCCTGGACTCCTACAACATCCTACATGGAAATCCCAATTTGAGCTGCATAAACCTATAAAGGCGTAGAACAGTTGTAGAAGAAAATTCATCTCATTGTGATTTATCATCCTATACATACATTACTACGATCCATAAGCAGTGGAGATGTGAAAATCGCGAAATAATCGAGGAAAAGTTTGAATTGCATTAGGGACATTTCACATTTGCATGTTGACAGCACTGATAATGTTGGTAACTTTTATAATGCGCATGCGTCCGGCAATTTTAATCAATTATTTTATTCCGGGTAATTTGAATATTTTTCGAAATTTTATTAATCATCTAGACTATATTTGAAAATTTAAGGTGGTTCATATAAGAATTTATTAATAAATAATTGATTTTTGCTCTTTTGTGTTTTTACTCTTTTTTTAAATCAATTTGCCTAGACTCCTACAATATGCTACATAGAAGACTTAATTTTGTTTTATTTAACTGTAGAAATAAACAAAAATGGGATGAAATAATTTTTCTCAATGTGGTTTATTTTACGTAAAAATATACATATGCATGGCTAAGCATATATTTTTATGTTTTCCTTCGTTAATACGTGAAAATTTAATATTTAGTGACATTTAGGTTTGCATGTTGGCCGCACGGACCATTCTAGTAAGTTTTATATTGCGCATGCGTACCAAAATTTAATTATTTATTTGGTACACGTTTATTTCAAATACTTAATGAAATTTATCGCGGATTTGCATTAAAAAACTACATTTACTAAACATTATAAATGTTTGTCATTAAATCATTCAAGTTTAGTAGCTTAATTTAATATTTTTTCTGGAAATTTAGCAAATCTAGACGAATTCGAATCTACCCTAGATGCGCAACAAGAAAATTTTCGACATTTGGCAACATTGCACTATGCCCATAGCACAAACATGGCGCTGAACTTAAACGTCAGGGTTCACCCTGTGGTGTTATTTCAAATTGTAGACGCTTACGAACGCCGAAATGCAGACTCACATCGTGTTATCGGCACCCTCTTAGGTATTTACAACATTAATTCAATGAATAATTACCCTAGATTCATTACTTTCCGAGCATCCATGTGTTTTCCGCACCTAACCTAATTGTTTTCCGTCATCTCGCATCTTCCGCTTGTCATTTGTTTTTCTCAACAATATTCTCATTTCTGATCGTTTTATTATTTAAAGGCACTCAAGATAAAGGGGTCGTGGAAGTCACAAATTGCTTCTGCGTGCCGCACAAAGAATACGACGACAATGTTGAAGCCGAGTTGAGCTACGCCAGTGACGTCTATGACTTGAACCGCCGCGTAAACTCGAGCGAAAACATCGTCGGATGGTGGGCAACCGGCCACGAAGTCACCAATCACAGCAGCGTCATTCACGAGT
Organism: Leptusa sp. GC000079; assembly: GCA_030264655.1. Taxonomy (NCBI): domain Eukaryota; kingdom Metazoa; phylum Arthropoda; class Insecta; order Coleoptera; family Staphylinidae; genus Leptusa; species Leptusa sp. GC000079. Next base: position 7,934 of record JARJDT010013876.1, read on the forward strand.
ATTATTCGCGCGAATGCACCAGTCCTATTCATCTCACCCTGGACACCAGTCTACAAGGAGCCAGGATGGGGTTGAAGGCCTATGTTTGTGTCAATCTGGGTGTCCCGAGCGGCAAGCAAGGCTGCATGTTCACGCCGATCAACGTCGAAGTCACTTGCTATGATCCGGAAGTCTTTGGGCTTCAGTTGTGCCAAAAGACTTTGGGCTCAGGTGCCAGGCCTAGGAGTGTGCATCCAATGTTGGACTTGGCACAGATTTCTGAGGCTGGCACTAAGATGGGCGTCCTTTTAGATCAAGTATTACAATATGTTGAAGATGTGCTTGCTAATCGCGTTCAGCCTGATAATGCAGTTGGAAGGTCTTTGCTTGATTTGGTCAATTCTGTCCCGCACATGAACTCGGAACAATTCTTTGAGATGTTTAATAGTAACGTTAAGGATTTGCTTATGGTTATCACGCTGTCGCAATTGTTGAAGACTCAACTTCAACTGAATGAGAAGCTTACATTGTTGACATCAGTGTAGGAAGAAGGAGATTTACAACACACTTTCAACTTTATGTTACTGCAAACTTGCACATAAAGAAAATACGGTCAAAAAGAAATCGAACTATTTATACAGAGTAAACAAATTTCCATTGCTATCAGGCTTGTTGTGTATTGGAATTTTCCAGGTTTTCTCTAATAAATAGTTTTTATCGCAGAATCTTTTTTGATGTGTATGTATTATTTAATTCAATATCCTCAAATTTATGTTTTCCTTTTCAAGGATGAATTTATGAGAAATATTTTAATTTTGGGCCTATTTTTGAATTTTCGGTGGCAATAATCAATTTTAAAGGGAAGTGGTAGGCAACCAAATGTACTGTCAGGAACGTATTAACCGTTTGTCTTTCATAAACGTGAATTTTTATGTTGAAAGAAATATTTGAAAGTTCACTTCATATGGATTAGTTCAGTCGAAGTTACGGGGTGCTACAGTACCAATTTTGGCGGGAGTTTGCATACTTTAAAATTGACCCCGTCTGATCATGGCTAACTCTTACCTCGGGGCGAGCTGTCGCTCTAACGGCCTGGTCACTAGCGAAAAAATGAGTTGAACAACAATGAAAATCGAATGAGTGATCAGGCCGTTAGAGCATAGGTGAGAGGGAGATGGTTCGTCGGTTGGTTTTTCAAAATTCTTCAAAATTTATGTGAATTCAATATTGCACCTAATTTTCTAAATGAAAATGATTATAAGAAATCTAAGAATACAAGAAAAAATTGTAGCAAATATGGCAAACGAAGAATTATTGAGCTGTAAGCACCGATGAATAATATTTCGTAAATCGGATTATAGGAGGCTCTGACATTTTAGTTCGCCAGACGAAGTTTCGGGGCGCTGTGAGCATTGACCAATCTGTTAGTTATAGTTATCTGTGGTTCATTGCTCTCAGTGCAATTTCAAATAAATACATAGGTTATTTCTTACGAGATATAAATTTATTTTTAAATTTTTTGTGCGTTTCTTGCTAAATCTGGTTATTCATAAAATATAATCACATTTTGTCACCTATATTTATTAAATGTAAATTTTCTTATAAAATATATTTCCGAGAACTGTAGTTCTATATCGATACTGAACTTTTGATAAACACACAAACAATTATTTACTTGGTAATCTCTAGAAAGTTAAGTTTTTTCTTTTTTTAAATAATTTAATAGGAAATTAAGTACGTGTATTATCAAATAAAAGTGTTTGACTGTTGGCGAGTAGATGGTATAAATTCAACAAGTTGATGAAGATGCCTTCATTAAGTCAACAGCAAGTCAAAAGTAAAGACTCGTTTATTGTCCGAATTAAAGAGTTAATTGAAAACATTATTTCAAAATGAAGTTGGCTTTGTGTAGTATTGCAGTTGGTATATTGTTAATACAAGTTGCAAATTCTTTGCCAGTCGAACAAGAACAAGATGCTATGATCGAGCCAGGTAATTACGTATTTATTTATTACATTCTCGATCTAAAGATTGTTAAATTGATCCAGTTTTGCTTAAACCGTGGTCTTGCAAATGTCTCTGAATACTCCTGTAAAGGTGTAGAATATTTTATTCAATAACTAGTGATTGAACGAGATACGTGCTCTCACCGACAACGCAGTAAAGAATAAAATTACCTACGCGCTCACTGGTTAATTTAGTTTTGATTATTTCAATTTTTAATCAGTGTTGGTTTTACTGTTCTTTGTTTAATTGTTTTATTAAAATTATAGTTTTTAACTGGTTTGCAATGTTGTCTGGGGCAACCTTTATATGTTTGTAGATCTAATTATTATGATTTTGCTCATTATTGATTTTGTTTCTAGCTAATGCTTTGTTATCTCGAGTACGTCGTTTCACTTGCGATCCAATAAAAATTGACAAATATGGAGCAAAAGTCCACAATGCAATGTGTAAAGACGATTGTAGGCATATAGGACACAATGGCGGCTCGTGTTCAGATGGCAAGTGCATTTGCCAGAAGAAGATACAAGGAGTAACGGAGAATGTGGAGATTTAAAATGATTTCTTAAATTGTATATTGTTATTAGTTCTAAAACTCTTTTGATATTTGAACTAATATTAGAATTTCTTTAATAAATGAAGACAATATGATTTTTTTCTCAAAATTACATATTCAATAATCTATGAAAATATTAAAGTTATAACTGCTGCTAATACTCAGTTATCGGAATCAGGAAATTGTTTCTTATTCCGTTAGACGAGTTATTTTACAAGAATCTTATTTTGTTCTGAAACATAAATGGCACCGGCATTTAATATGCCAAAAGGGCCAATACTATCTATTTTGCCTATATCTGCGCAGTAAGTCGACTTACCGACCTTACTTTGCGAGCGATAAGTCCCGTGTTAATGCTCTAAAGCTGTCAATTGTTTTAGCGCCCGCAATGCAAGTTGGTCTAGTAGTTAATAGGTAGCTCGCTGGTTATTTAATTAATAGTCTATTATCTAATATAGGCAACTTCAACTACGATTAAATTATTTCTAAATTAATCTTGTTGAAAATGACTGATAACAATAATAATGATGGCCAAGACCAACATAATTATTATCAATGCCACTAAAAAATAGATTTCTGGTTAACGATTTAATTTGTTTTTATTGAAGTTGTAAAGGTAGACGAAACAAAATTGAATGACAGCTATCTTTGCCGCCCTTTGCTGTCAGCTGGTAGCTAACAGTGGTGGACAACAAACACGACTTTACCGCCCTCGAATGATTAAATACTGTAATAATATTAATTTGCTTACAAAGTTTTCCCGACGTCTAGAATTCAAAATCACTTCATAAACCTAATTCATTATGAATATGTGAATTATATGAAATTACTTAAAAAGTTAAATATTTAAAACATGAATATCCTTAAACAAATATTCTACTTCAATGTATTCAGAGAATATTTGCTTTTCAAACTCATTCCTTCAGCGTAAACAGTAAACTTGAGGTGCACTAAATTTTCCAGACTTAATTAAAATATAATTTAATACCTTGACTTTGCACTATTGAATCTGCCCCCTTCAGTTGCATACTTCATTGCATTGAAGTGAATAAACTAATTTAGAAATTTAGACAGACGTTGTGTTTGTTGCAATTTCTGGGAAGTGGAAGAGTGTGACTTTGATTACAACATCTCACATCATCTAAGGCGAAGACGAAAGACAAGAACTTTCTCCAAGCTCAAGCTCTATTCCCGTTTCCTGTTTCCAGTAGCGCGGTATCCAGTCTGTAAGTCTGCATTGAAGCGAGCGTTGATTCGATGAGTGAAAATACCTGTTTATTGATTTTCCCCAAAGGACCCTTAATTCTGCCCTCAAACCAAACGATGCATCCAATACTTGCCGCATTGTATACAAATTTATAGCAACTTGGCAGCAAATTAAGTCTTCTGG
>JARJDT010013891.1:0-44676 GCA_030264655.1 Leptusa sp. GC000079
CGGACCTTGCAGGTACTACAGTTTTGCTTTATTCTTGCTTTAAAACTGTGACGCCACGATCGACAAAAGAGGGCACTACGTGTATTAATCTAAGAGGACGAGTCCGAAATATAATTGTAATTTTGATGCAGTTTTCCTTCTATGCTTGATTGCCAACCATTTAGTACTTTTGTACTGTAGTAAAAGGAATGCTTTTTGTGTGTTTTTGGTATTTTGTGAAGGCACCTATTGTTGGTAATTGCACGCGGCGCGACGCTGTAAAATGTTTAATGGTTAAATGCATTCATGTACATTTGTCAGCACAAACCGCGAAAGAAAATGCTTTAATGTAACGAGATGCGCGGCCACAGCTCAATGCATAAAAGCAAAACATTTAAAATTGTTTGTTTGTTTGTTGTTGTGAATGGTGAATATTGTGCGCAATTTGCTATTTTGTTATTCTTTCACTATTATGAAAAACGTAATGAATAGCGCACACAGCAAGAACAATATTTAGCATTTTCCGCTATTAGGTTTTATATCAAATACAATTAATTCACGTATTACAATTATCTATACTCCCTATTCTTCGAACTATAAATTATTGATTTATGAATGTCAGTGAAAAGTTGTAAAAGTTGGTTTGTTTTGCGATTTACGACTCATTTAAAATGTCGTATGCATGCCAGATAAAAGTCGCGTATATCGAATTATTCAGTTATCAAGTTGTAAATCTTTTAATGGATATTAAAAATTTATAACATGGCGCCGTTAGCAACACTTCTTCCTCCATCGTGTAGTTACTTCTTGCCTTGCTACTTGCTACCCCTTTGCACTTACATCATTTCTTTATTGAGACTTGCCAAGTTAGCACTAAGGATGCCTTTACCAATGTTTCATTTATAATTCTCAACTTGCACCCTGCCACCCTGTCAAAGTTAAAGAAGGAGAGGAACAGCGCAGAAAGTGCTTGCTTGAAACGCTTAACAGTCGAAATGGAAATTTTATTGGCGCTTTGGCATTTCTTGAATTATATCCACTTCTTCTCCCAGCATAAAAGGATGATGGAATGAAAATATGGGCCATAAACTCAATTAAAATTCAAGTGTCTTACAGTGCGAGTTTTACTCTGATAAATATAAACTTAAGAAGTAAAATAAAATAAGAGCAAAATTTGCGCTGATAAAAATTGTGTATCACGTTGCATATAGTAATTTCTACAAACTAGGAAATTCGGCTAATAAATTATTTTCCACTGTAAACTGGGAATACAAGCAAACTTTATCGTTACTGACACTCATGTGAATACGTTTGCAAAACCACATGAGTTTGTACTTTGCAACATTCAGACACATTCGTTTTTTAGCATTCAGTATTTTGTGGGCAACATTGTTGTTGTTGACAAAAACAAGAAAAACAATTAAACTATACACATGTTGGCATGCAATGCGTTTTTATTTGTTTTAATTCCCTGTTTTCATGCATGGCTATGGCGACCAATGCCAGGCATTTAATGCCAAAGCAAATAAAAACTGTCGGCCAATTCTCTAGTTTGTACAGCAGGCCAAATTTTAATCTATATTTTTAGTGCGGGGACAACATTTCCTATTTTTAGTGTGCGTTTGTTCTTGTTCATTCATGGCCTCGAGCCTCGAGGGTGATTCGTTTTCGTCGCTTTTGCCCTGTAAATATACTGCATGAGTGTGTGAGTATTCATTTTGGGCGAAAATTTCCCCAGCGTAATGCTTTCGATTTTCGCCCGAAAAAGAAAACTTGGAAAAATGTAGTGGACACAATTGCCGACACTCGACACTACAAGTTGTCCTATTTTTTTTTTATTTTTTTGATAATTTTCAAAATATGTGTTCAACTGGTACAATTCAAATTGATTTTTACATCACTTGAGTTTTTTTACCTATAGATGCGGCATGTAGACTTGATTCAGAAAACAAGGGTGTGGAAATAATGTCTGGTGTTTCTCCAGTTTCGAATGAAGTTTAAATTAATTTTCCCAACAAAGCGTCAAACGCACGCACCGCACACAACGAGACGTCGTCAAGCTTCCAACACTCGCACGTTAACCGAAAAACCATCAGGGAACTTACATGCATGCACACTTTACTTGAAACCTAGTAATAATACAACAATGTCAGAACAGTTTTTTCATGAGTTCGCACAACTTTACTTTTGTTTGAACATTTATTATACTTTTTTTCAATAAAAGCTGCACGGCGAACAACTATTTCGTTTATTTATTATTTTACTTCCAACTTTTAGTGCTCAACATCAGCTCGGAACTCACGCTGCCTGCATTCAGCCAAGATGAAGAATGGGGATGGGAAATTGAAATTGGTAAAAGTGCAAGGCCGTGAACAACAACTCGAGTTTATTATGATTATTTTAAAAAATAAATTAAAATTCCGCCATTTAAATCTATGTCAATCAAATGCCATAATAATTGTAAATTGCATTTCGTCAGGATTCATATTTGATGACGTCAATGGATTCCCATTTTTCAACAACAAAAATGAGTGGAGCGGAGAAAAACGACGATAAGCGTTTCTAAACGACGACAATGCCGTCGACAAAAGAAACGTAGCCCTAAAGGCTAAGCGTAAGTCTAAGGACGAATTGTACAGTTGAAAATGAGCAGGACATCAATGACAAAGCGAACGACCAAACTACCCAGTCTGAAGATGAGAAAATGGATATAAAAAAGTAGGCAATGGAAGCATTAAAGTAGGAACAGAAAGAAGAAAGATAGCGAAACAAATGCACGGCGGTGTTTAATGCAAATAACGTTTTAAAAGGATCTTTGGGCTAAAGGCCAACAGGCCAGGCCGTCTTCAACAATATCATTCGGCTTGATGCTGCCAACTCTTTCTTCTTCTTAAATATATCGTTATTTATCTCGCAACTTGACAACAATCACTAGTTTCTCAAATGGTACCTTTTAACATGTGCAATCCACTTTTGAAAAGAATAAAAATGTTTAAGGTAAAAGTTTCCTTTAAAACGTCATCGTTGAGGAAAATGTGTTGGTTGGCATGGCATGCTGTGAGCCACAATCTTCGCCAACCATCAAGTAAGCAGCAAGAGAGTAATAGGTAAAACGAGAGAAAAATGTTCGCTTCATTGCAACCAAACGGCGCAACATACACAGCCGGGCGATTTATAAAACTAACGAGCTGAAACACGATTTCGGATGGTTTTCCCACAACGACAAGCAACTCATTCCATTTGCGCTTTGGCCTCGGTGCAACATGCAGCGACAAAATGTAATATAAAAATATCTAATCGACTCAAACGTGAAGTAAACGTCGAGGAAAACGAGCCATCTAACAAATAAAACACACATCACATACGAATATAAAAAAATAGTAATTGCAATTGGCAATGACAAATTTGCACAAAAAGTTAATTTCTATTATTTGCGTGTATTTGCTCTTGTTTTGAGCAGTGCCGGCTCGACTAAATGCGGAAACTCATAAAAAAAATAATTAAGTAACAATTAATAAATTTAATAAAAAACATTTTTTTCATCCAACCCGCATGGAAAGCTTTACTTTTCTTGGCAAGCCCAGAAATTATTTTCAGAGCTGGCCAAGAACACAAACGATAGTATATTAGTTGTGCGCAACTCCTTAATTTTCAAAATTGGCTATGAAAATATTATTCAAATTTGATTTATTAATGTGCGAAAAACATTTACTGAGCTCTACAAATTTATTTGAAACAATCTCTTCAATTATAATAACCAATATCAACATTATTGGCAACTATTTGGCATTTAACTTCATATACAGTAAAATGCCTACCGCAGTAAAAGGAAAATCCACAGAGCTATATATGATAAACGAACTTTCCATACGTGTAGGATGAAAAATATTGTGTTCACCTCACCAAGAAAGTGCTTTTCCGAGTCTCAAGAAGTGGTCAGGAAAACTTTGCGGTATTTTATCAGTTACATCGGTTAAAAACCGGCCCTGGCTTTGATGATGTAGTAGATTTTGGTGGTGGATAGTGCAGTAGTTTATGGTTTCGTTGAAACTAGAAACCATCGCAACATTATTGGCATGAGCGAGCAGGGCAAAGCCGAGAGATGCGAGCAAATATTAATTCAAGCTAATCTGATAATCCTTGTATGGTCTGCCTAAACGTGCACGAAACGAATAATTGAGCTCCAGATGTACATGAACGATTTCCATCGCTTGCTTCGTCCGAACGCAAACGCTAATAACATTTACACGGCGGTAACAACAGCGAGTGCAGCGAACAATCTAAGCCAAACTAGACAAAACGATTTTGCGGATTGCGCGAACCGACTAAAGGACTAGACTAATACAACAAGACGCCATTAAGTGGATGCCCGTGCAAAATACCAATTGCGAGCAGTTAAAGCAGCAATTGCCAATTGCAGTTGTACAACGTGCATTTATAAGTGTGCAAACATATTGTTTGCACTAATGTGGTTAAATTATAATCAACAGCTTTAATATACTTTGAAACGGCTCTTTTTACTGGATTTCATACAGGGTATCAATACAGGGTATCTAAAATAAATTTAATTCAAAAAATTATATTCAGAACCAAATAACTTAAATTATGTTACCTATTAACTGACATTATCGATATTAATAATTTAATTTCATTTAATTAATTTGTTTTTATTACAATTAAATTTTAAATATATAAATACAATTGAATAAAAATAAATTGGTAGTTTTTATAATCTATTATTTCAGGTACACCCTGTATATTTGTTGTATATGTATGTATAATATAGGATATTTTTGTTCCGGAAATTAATTCATTTTGGAACTTTATTGCCCAATAAAATTTCCGGAAAATGTAAGGCATCAGATATTCAGTTATCTAACAAAGAACATGTGTGTGTGAGATTTAACGGTTTTCAATTAAACTTTCCCTATAATTTTAAAAATACGATTTTTATTTATACGCTATTAGTCTGGGATTAATTGCCGTTTGTAAAATAGGCAAAATCAATTTAAACGACAAAAATTGAATTCTATAATGAATATTCTATGAATTTAATAATTTAAGGATCGGGTCATTTTTGGGGAAGAAAGTTATAGATCAGGACTTGCCAAAAGCCAAAGCACCCCTTTTTCGTCCGTTCATCGTTTAACTGGCGGGTAATTAAAAGCAGTTTTTCGCTGATTTACCAAAGCGAGAACGTCGCAATCGTAAAATACGAAGGCGAAATGTTGGCCGATGCCGATAGCAGATTTGTGAAGTCGTTTTTCCTCAGCTCAAGTGTTCGCCACATAGATGTGTGGAGTGGTCGTTTACAACTATCGCTCGACCGCAAAAAGGACGCAGCATTTCGAGTCGCATCCATACATCGTATAAGTATGTGGCCGCGACGGCGGCGGCGGCGGTGGAAATGGCGTTTATTCTTTCTCTTTGTGCGGCGCTTAAAATATATGGCGTTTGATCGAGGACGTGTCAGCCGAAATACGCCTTTTCGCTCCCAACTTTCGGTGCGCCTGTGTGCGGTGTGTATACTTGATATATCCCGATATTTTATGCAAGAACGCGCCATTCGGCAATTGAACCTGCCAGCATTTTGCTGCTTGTGCTTTTCACACGTCGAATTTACGAATATCGACGGCATTGCTCCGGCGGCAGCATAATGTCAGAAATCAAAAAGGAGTAAAAAGAAACGAACGACTAGAAAGGAAATTGCCAAGGAGGCAGCTTCAAAAGCAGGAGATGCATATACGGATGAGGAGCGAAGAAAGGTGCTGCCAGCCGGCAAAAACCCTCGAGGCTTAATCATCTTGTATTATAGTTTTTTTTATCGCCCTCTTTTTATGTATATGTGTTGGGTACTTATGTCAAAGATTAATGGACTCATGGTCGGCGCAGGCAAAAAAGGCATAAAATTCGATTTCGCCCTCATCAACTTCAATTCGGTTTCATTTACGCACAAATATTGGAAACGGGCGAAACGACTCAAGTATTTTAAACGACCTTGTGAAAACCTCGACTGAAAAATCAACTTTCTAAACGAATTAGCTAATGTTGAATAACAAGGTGAATAAATGGGTCGCAAAATAATGTAGGCAATTTTAGGGCAAATTCAAATGAGGTGTAGCATGTAATTTTACACGTTCGATGCTTTTACGAGCAGTTTATTAATTTAGTTTATGAAAGGTGCTCGAATTCTGTTTCAACCAGAACAGCGAATTTGATAGAAGATTAAATCGCGCGCCCATTTTCATCATTTTTAAAAACACCCTTTTTTCGATATTTCCGGAAACCTTTTTGCCGCTGTAATGTGGTTGTAATCCAGTAAATTTGTTTAAAACGAAAATACAAAAACAAAACGTGAAAGTGCAAAAATCATTTTCCATAATCATAAAGAATATTTGCGTGTATGCGGATACTCGGGATACTTTTCGCTCGCGCTCGGTGTTCTTGGTAGATGTGGAAGGAAAATGAAAGCAAAGCAGCACCGGCGGGCTGAGAGTTTATGCGCGCACGTTTGTTGCGAGAGAGATTCGAGATCCGTCCGGATCTAATATAATAATTCACCACGTTTAAAGTGGTTACCAGCACTGTGGTATACAGGCGAGCGCGCATTTCCCGCGCTCGCACACGCGTATAGTTTCCACGCGTTCACACATATTATTCGAGGCATCGTCACACATAAACGTTCTCATAACATAATAATATTACCATGCACACATTTCCTTTTGCTTTTGGGCGTACGCATACGGTGCCTACCTAACAACATTCGGAGTTCCGCGAACGGAATTCTTCCTTCCCAACAACGCAAGCATCCTACATCCCATTCCTCCAGCAACGAATACATCTACAAACTACGAGAGAAACGTAAACGAAAAATGAAAATGCCAACTTTGCAAACATCGTGTGCGTTAGTGGTGTATTAATATACAGTGGTTAGCGGTTGAATGCTACATCAACATGACTTCCTTATCTTTAAGCCTAAGCCTAACTCTTAACACTGGCAATTAATAGAATTACAACTTCCGCAACGAAAAAAATTCTTACGATAAAACTAAAGTTCTGTTAGAAGTTGTGCCATTGGAGGGTGGTTATATTTGAGTATTGAGCCACCCGGTATGATGCACCCTTAACATTTCATCTTATTCTTGTACTTACTTGAAGTATGAGCATGATATAGTTGTTGCAACAAAGCGAAAAGGTAGAGGAAATATAATGAAGAAAACACACCCTGTTTCCGCCTTTTATGACGTCATTTCCTTTATGAATAATTTACTCACTCTTACTTGATGCCTTTTGCGTCTTACTCCTTAATGTACCAGGATCAGAACAATGAACTGTTTGAATCGAAATATTGAAATTTTCAAATAAATTTCGTGGTTTTGTTCATCACCTTTTACGATTATTTAAATTTCCAATATCTTCATTAAAATATAACATATCTTTTGGACGTCGTTCCTGTCGGATTGGAGAATATGTCCATTTTATGTCCGTTTCGCGAATAAAAATTTAGCAAACACATCAGCCGACCAAGTTTGAAAAAGGAGCAAAACGAGTAGTACGTTATGAAAAGCAAACATTCATTCGCTGCGAAATATTGAACGTCATTCGTGCGTTCATTTTGGTTCGGTCGTTACCATAGAAAACGAAGTGCTGAAAAATACAGACGAAATGGATGCTGGCAAAAGTTAGCTGACGAAAAACATCAGCGAACAAAAAATGCATGAAACCAAAACGCATTGGCTCCGTTAGCGTTTTTCAGTGATGAATGATTTTTTTCGCTAGATGGTCAAGCTCATACAATACATACAATTGGTGTGCACTGACTATCTACGCGTTAATATTCCGCATTAGTTCTTTTTCGGTTCGAGTTGTCGAAATATAACCCCGGCAAATATTCATCGTGCAGTAGGAATTCAAATTCTTTTTGCTCTTTTAGGCTGATGCACTGATTTGCAATTAGCATTGCATTGCAGCTCAAAAAAAACTTGAAAAAAAAAGATACGGAATCGAAATAACATAGTTTACCTTATTTTAAGCTTCCATCATCAAGATTTAATAATGAGTAGGTACACACCTGAAACAAGAATAAAGATTTAGAAATCTTGCTTAAATATTTATATTTCCAAAAAATGTTATACATCAATACAATGCGTTATGAAAACAAAGAAGGAAAATGTTGAGAATTGTTAAATCAATATTTTATTAACAAAGTAATCTAATCTCGCCATAAATTGACATAGGTAGCAAAAGAGACAAGAAAATCAACAAATTACAATAAACAACGTGAAACACAAATATGAGACCCTCTTATTTTCCAAGTATCGTTTTAGGTTTCGAGCCCCACACTTGACGGTGATACAAGTGGTTTCCACGTGCATTTACGCAGGAAACGTGCACATGCAGTCAATTATGTAATGGCGATATCGATGTTTAGTCATTATTATAGCTGATTCACATTGTAGTTGTACGTATTCAATTTTGAACTCCCCTTTAATAGCAATATTGCTTGCCAAGATTTAAGAACCATGAGAATGTGTATGTGCCATTGTTATAAGGACAAGGAAATGTAAAGCACATTCACAATCTATTTTCTATCAAATTATAGTCCATTTAAGAACTAGCCAGACTCACCCACACTCTCATGTGCTAAGCCTATGATTGGTCGATTTTAAGGCAATTCCACACAAATCTGTATGAAAAATGATAAGACGATTTCGATTTGGTTCTGGTTACACAGAATGTCAAATCTATTCTCAAATTTAATAATAAGTAGTAATATAATTAAATCTTAATTAAAATTAAATATTTTATTAAGTTATATGTATTTGTCGAACCATTTTGTACGATAATTTTAATCAACTACTAACCCGGTTGCTCATCGGTTAAAAATTTAAATTTTGGCGGGCAATTTACATTACGGCCAACTTGACACATTTCTCGATCGTAGAAACTTGCCCGAATCTAGAGGTCTCTCTAGTTCTTAAATAAACTATAGAAATTACGAGTCGAATCAAGATCTATGCCCGGCGCCTGCACTTTCCCACTTAGCACTTATAGATTAAAATGTAAAGTTTACTTTTTAGCACTCAAGTATAAATTTGATCAAAAATGAGTCGTGAATAGGTAATAACTTGTTTGCTCAAAGCTCGCTGAGTGTGCGTGTACGTTTATTCAAAGGGTACAACAAGTATTTAGTATACTATAACAAGGTTTCGATATCGTTTCGCTTATTATCGATTATCGGGTTGGCTTTATTGCGGCCAAACACACACTTAATTGAGTAGTTATGCTACGCTTTGCTAGGTTTTGATTCAGTTACTACTTCAAAGTTGGAAATTTCGTTATCATATCGGTGCTGTGCAGACTACTGTTTTAACCGTCAAAAGAGGAACAATATTATATTGAAATCATTTTTAAAATTAAAGGCATCACTTTGTTCATTTCAATCTTCGTTGGCAGATGTCAGAAACAATATGTTTGAATGTTGCCTGAATGTTGATCAGTTCACTTGGTAATAGAACTTGTTACACAAGTTTTGAACAGTGCAGTTTCCAACATTTGATAATTTGTCATGGAGGTTAATTTTCGGTTTAGGTGTTTCATGTTAAGCTGTCTAAGCACATTGATTTGTGCTCTTGTGCTCATATTAGTATTCCTGTTTCGCTGTTTCTATCATACTCCAATTATCCTAGTGTTGCTTTTGGGGTAATGAACATGAGAGCCAATGAGAGTCAGATGAAGCTTGCTGTTGAAGATGAGCAAACAAAAACTAATAGTAGATGCCGTGGATCAAATGATTTTGGCCCACTGAAGCGTTGATAAAGTTACAAAGTGAAATAGTGATATACTGTTACATGTTATATCAAGTAGAGAAATTACATGCTAATGAAAGAACACTTTGTAGTCTTATTATTAGAAAATCGAACTTTTTTTGTTGTTACGAATATAAGTTTAATGTAATCCCAAAGTTATTAGTCGAGTAGTTGGAATTCTTCTAGGCATACTCAACCAGTTCCCTCTCATTTCAGGCTAGGAACACAAGTTTTAATAGTTTGACACAGTTTGAATGGGCAATAACTTCAAATTATAATTCCATTATACTACATTCCTAATAGAGTTTTGAGTTTGCTGTTCATATTAATGATGAATAATTAAGTAGCGTAGAAAACGCTATAAAATGATTTATTTTCGAGCTAGACATAAAAAACGAAGTTTTTTGTTGTAAAAAAATCATTGTCGGAGTTAAAATTTCAACGTTTCCATGCGGTTTTCGCAACTTTTGCAAGTGCGATGAGCCATGTGGTTTTGTATCTCCCCCGACCTACTTTTCAACAATCTGTCGCTTTCAGGTTACTAATCAATCGTTATCGTGAATGTTTTTTTGTGCCAGACAGTATTTTGAGTTAATTTTTTTTTCTTTTCTGTCATTTCAACCATGTTGCCCGGCGCATCCACCGCAGGACAAAACTAGTCATTCGTTCAAATCTAAAGCGTGTCGAGAGTTCAGAGTGCTTTTGTGGTTTTGCAGACGGGACTTTAATTTCAATCCAAATGAAAGTTGAAGTGAATAAATGAATAAAGAAACGGAGATATACACATGTTTTTCCTAAAATTAATTAGTGGGTAACTGGCACGACCACAAAGAACAGAAATTTAGTTGGTTTATATATTTGCTCAAAACTCAAAATTTCATACAACTTATATTCTCCTCGATGTTTTTCATATTCGCGTTTGAATGCTTCAAATATGTAAGTGTGTGTAATGTATGCTATATGTTTGCGGAGTTACTCTATAGATGTGAAAATGCAAAGTCAGAGACAGCAATAGAGGAACGACAACGTATCATGAATATATTATGCACCCCCTCATATTCCGCATATAAAAGCATTCGTCAAAAGCCGAGAAAAGTTGCGTTTCCACCCTCAAACTCTTTCTCTTCCTCTTCCTGAATCTTATCTCATATACTCGCAAACATATTCACCTCAAGTCCTGCACAACTACGCAACAATACCTACTGGTAGTGTTTTATATACAAAGTGTTATCATTCAACATAGAACAAGGATGTACTTTAATAATTTGCAAAATATTGCACGGGGAAAAAACTAATGCCATAATTGCCATTTTATTGGTAAACTTTATCAGTTCTAATACCATTAGGACTCATTGTTTTTAAATTTTTAATGCTGAAGTATTATTTTAATTTTAGAAAATATTTTACTAAATTTTTATAATTTTCGAAAGAAGCCCGCCAACCTGAACTAATTCACGAAATTCATTATTTCGTTCAATAGTTCAATATTAATGTTTACTTTAATTATTTGTTTGCGCAATGCAAACGGCGAATTTTATCATAAATAATAATTTAAAGTACATAAATTATTGCGTAGTGTGCGCAAAATGAAAATAAAAAATAATCCAAATTTGTATTTGCTAAGATGTGACGAAGGAGTATAAATAAGTATTGTAAATGTGTAGATTAATATTAAATTAGTTAACTCAATGATTTATTCTTATAAAATATAATGAATAGCCAAATTAACTGTTTCTATGCGTTCGGTCCATTTGTGCATTAATTCATGCTTCTTTTTTTATTTCTAAAAAAACATCCCTAATATGCTTAATTATGTCTCATTCATACGCGTTCAGCATTATAGACGCGGAAAAAGGGTAAAACGCATTATGAAATGTACGAAAACACGATATAATTACGCATCATTTATAATCGCCATTCAAGCCTATTACAAGCTTATTATAATCAGAGCTGGCTGTGCCGAGCATTCATTGAATGCGCTTTCGCTTTGAACATGAAAACCGTATTCGCCAGCTTGGCTGATGATGAAAAGGTCGCTGATATCGCGCTCACGCGGGTGATATTAAGCGAGCCGGGTTAAGAATGCCCATGGCGGGCGGTCCTCATACTATATCATTAAAATTGAAAAACCAAATCGCTTTTAAAACCACCACCAACAACAATGCTATAAAACAAGCAGTAGCTTTTCCAAAATGAACACATGCACATAAACATAACGAGTGTCCAAAATTATAATTTGATTTACAAGCCGAAATTATGTAATAACAAATAGGTTGAATTTGCTAAAAAAATGAACAAAATTGTCCCAATTGTATTGGGTTGTCAGATGTTAATAACGCACACACAGCGAAACGCCGAAATGTAGGTACAAAGCACGATATAATTTTGCCTCCTGCAAAAATAGAGAAAAAATAATAAAAAATCAAATGTTTGGGAACAGGAAAATACTCTGTAGTCATATATGCTACGTGTTTCGTTTGGTAGCTACGTGCTACACGTCGACAATATACGCGACAAAATCCTGACGGTTTTCATTTGATACCCAAGCAAAAATGAAATCAACACATGATAGTCACACACATTTTAGAATCCTGGGTACAAATCATGAATATGCAAAAGGCGACATTAATTAGTAATACAAAACTCAAAACTCGACCTGAAAATCAACAAAAAATTTTATAAGAATAATCTAGTTAGTTGAAAATCAAAAACTAGCAAAAACATGTTTATTTTATGTGTGAAAACAACAATATGCAAACTTTATTTATTTAGCACTTTTCATAATTTTCGAATACTTTGTATTTGTTTGTGCTTTTGCGTAAATATTGCGCGTGATACGTGCAAGTTGAAAGTGCACATGAGATTGGCAAACGAGATTTTTTAAGCATGTTATAACGTTGTTCCTCTTTGTGCCTTCGTGATTTCATATCACATTTTCCTTCCTCTTTCTTTTTTCGTCCTGGCTAAATTCATTTGTATACAAAACCAGTGACTGTGCTTGGTGTTTCTAGCATCAGTGAAAATTACTATATACAAACAGCAACTGTATTTTTTTTATTATTTATGTACTAATGTTCGTTTGCAGTTTAATATGCATTATACTGGGTAAATATTTACAATAACAAAATAAAAAAACACATTTTCGTTTTATTTTTGGAAGTGAATTTTGAAATACTCTGCATTTACAAATAAACGGTGGGCACCAGTCATCTGCTTTCAATCATTTCAGAAAACAATAGCCAAATATTTCCATTTGATGATGATGATGGAAAATATAAAATAAAAGCGTGCAGATCGAAAAAGAACGAAATTGACAAGCAAAACGCACAAACTGTGAGAAAGCACCGAAAACAACGAGCAACGAAATTTTCAATGGGTGTTATATTAAATATTTAAAATCAATTAAACTCGTTTTTATGTTTTTCAGCAAACAGAGAGTTTTATTGAAATTTCCACTTTTCATCAAAATTTATATTGTACTTAAACAATTCACCCGTTTCAGCTTTTTGTGCGCATTGATTAAAAATGTACGTCAAGCAAAATGTATTTTCCACTTCATTTGAATTAAATAAACACACTGTATACTCTGTTGAAAGAAAGTCCAGGAATAATAATGGCTTTTCCAAGGCTTTAATTAACTCAAATTTGTATGGAAAACATTTTCACAGTCGCAGGTTAATTAGGAAATCACATTGAGATTTAATGCAAATAACGTATGTTTAGGAATCCAATTGGAATAATATAAAAATGTTGGAGTTTTCGGCATTAGAATCGCAGGAAATTAAGTGTCAGTCAAATGTCGATGAATGCTTTTTGAATAAATGATATTGGTATCTTGACGCAGCCAATCTCGAAAATGAAATGCGAAATACTAAACGTAGGTCAACAATTTGATTAATCTATTTTGTCCGAAACTAAAACGGTTAATATATTAAGTAAGTAAAAAGTGGCACAATAAGTTGGAAAAGGTTCATTTATAAACACGTCGTCGCAATATGTGTACAATGCGGCTTTTGGACTGTGGATTCAAAGTTTCTTCGCAATGCGCAAAGTCTCAAAGACACAAACCCATCCTGATCCCTCTTTGTCGATTCTCCCAGCAGAATGTTGTTGCTAGTTGTTATTTCAGATTGACAACAGCCACACAGTGCATGCTTTGAGCGACAAGACACAACTTTAACTTCAACTTTGATATTAACTTTAAGAAGAGAAGCCTCTTGTTTATACTCTTACTGGTCCTCGCAGTCCCATAACAACTCGGCGTTTCTCCTTAATTGTCTCTCCAAGAGTCCATTTTGAATTCTATTCAAACTCTTGAGCTTGCACGGCACAAACAAAGCGAGCAAAATATTGACGAGCTTTAACTTTGTACATTTTTACGAATATTTATGTGATGATGATGTTGAAGATTGGATTAATTTCATTAACAAGAAATCGTCTAAAATTTCCCTTTTAATCCTTAATAAAGTTGTCAACATTCTCGTAAAGGCATCAAATGGGACGACAAGATGATTGGATGACTTGCATTAGATGAGGGTAACTCCGGTTAGTATAAGTTTGCTTCAATGCGCGTGCGGAATTTGCAAAGCTGTATGATGTGAATGTTGACGTCGTCGTCGTTGATGGTGTCGTAGACGTCGTTGGATGCTGGTTAAGACATGTCAAAGAGATGGATTGGTCGTATAAACGACGCCGGCGACGGAGACGGCTTCGTGCAGAAATGTTCGATGATGAGGAAAAGGTTGACAGTGGCGTCGAGTTGTGACTTAGTCGACGTCCTCATTCGCGTCGTCGTCTGCATCGATTCGAGATTTCAAATTCGCCGTCCGCTGCAAACATACTCAAGGATGCAAAACGAAGAACGAACACGATGCGGTTTATAGATATTGAGGATCGGGGCACACATTGTGTCCTAGTCGTCGTTTTCCACTCTCTGACATGTTGATCCAATTTGGCTAAGTCACCGCTAACGACGTCATTCAGATAACCACTGATTTAAGACCTTCGACATCGTCGAAATGTTTTCTCTCATTACCAACGAATTGCTCTTTCATGTTCTTGTTCATGTTACTAAAAAGCGTTTTGTCTCTGCTTTACGACGTGTGTGCTGCAATCATTAAGTTATTTGTAACCCACATTGAAAAACTATCGAAACTTTTTGGGGTTTTTTCTTGTGGAAAGCACAATGAAATATTGACGGAATTTTTACGTGTTGCCCTCGACCCTTATTCTAACAAGCTGCGAAGATGGAAAAAATAAGGCGCGCAGGGGTTTTCACTGACGACCTCACTGACAACAACAACAACGCAGAGAAAAATCTCTTGCGCTTAAGAAAGGCGCAGGGTTTTCGGCAACGCAAGGGCCACCCTGCTGGGCTTTTCAATCCTTCACAAGAGTTTACAACGCAACGCTCTCGACGCTAAAGACTATGCTGATTTTATTGCCACATTCACTTTTCGTGAAGTCCCGTAAGGACACCAAACAGAAATACAAACGAACGCATTGAAAACTCCGGCTAGAAAAAACAAAATTGAAAAAAAAACTTACGAATAAAAAACAAGAATGGAAAAGTTTACAAGTGTAATCAGAAAACCAATGACATGTAAAGAAGATAAAAACAGAAATCCTTCTTTTCAATTCCTCTTTACTCGAAGAATTGGGATTTCACATTTCCAATTATACTTGTTCCAATTGCATTTAGTTATTTTAAGCAGGTGAAGTTGATATAAATTTAAGAGATTAAAAGAGCCTTGAAGTACAAAAGAGAAAGAAAGTTGAAGTTATCTCTTGAATTTTGCAAGAAAGTGCGTTGTATATTATGAGAGGGTTTATGATGCATTTCCTTTTAGGTTGCGTAACGAGCAAAAGCCTGTACGAAATCTTTCCGGCATGCTTTTTGAGAAACCTAACCACCCCGCGCCGCTCCTGCTGTCCGCCGGCTTTTGATCTTGTTCCAAACGGGGCTTTTTGGTTCAGAAGCCAAATACTAAAGTACCAAAAACCCTAGATGATCGGCAAGTTGTCGTTTGTTAGATGTAGACGTACCTTTGAATACCAAAAATACTTGATATACAGTCTGTTCGCGCAACTCAAAAAATTCGTATTTTAAAACAACATTGTAATTTCATACAACATTCCGTATTTTAATACACCTTTAAAAAGGGGAAACAAGTGAGTGCAGGTATCGGTGAAGCAAATCGAGAGAATTTTCTACTTTCAAACGTGGCACGCAGTGGTAAACATGCTGTTTAGCATCTTTAGAAGTCTTTCTCCGCATGAAAACGTCGCTTCTATGTTAAACAGGTGCGTGAGTCGAGTGTATAAATGCAACATTATCACAACGCCGCCCGCAACAAGAGTTGCCCCCCCGAAGCAACCACTCTATGACGCTGAACAACGAAGATATGCAAATCTACTATCTTTTATATGAAAGTCCTTTATCTCAAGCCAGCAAAAGACTCCTTTGCACTGCGATGAAGAACGCGCTTCAGTAATCTTAAACTCTTGGCAATGGCCGCGAAGGGAGCGAGTAAAAAAATCCGCTTTCTTTTAAGCAACTTTAGATAATACGCCAAGTTTATTAAAATGAGAGTAAAGAAAATTAAGATAGACAAACAAACAGAAGTGTTTGAAGATAAAGAAAACAATGGTTGAGACGCAAGGCGGGCTGCAAGAAAAACTGTCACAAGGAAATATTTTTAAATTAGATTTTGTTATATTTTGATTTTTATTAATTAATGCCTTGATGAATTTCGCTAAAGAATTCTGCCAATGTAAAAGCAAAGATAAGTTGAAAGGATTCCATACATAAAACGTTGGCGATGAGCAACCCAAGAAGGGTAAGGAAAACTTCAAAAAGTCTGCGCACAAATGCCATAACAAAAGTATTTTGTAAATTGTAATTAAGTCCGAATTTTAGCCGCGGAATATCGTTATGATTAATAAACGTTATCTTTCTTAATTAATTAGAAAGATATCAGTCCTTGTTATGCAGGAAACGCAGAACTTTCTTAAACGAAGCTCCTTGTATCCGGCGTATTCTTTGAAATCCTAAACGAAAACAGCTTAGAATATTAACGCAAACAGTTGGAGCTCAAAGAAAATGTATTGAACATTAAGGACGACCCTAAAATATGAGGAAAAATTAATGAAAACCCCAGCGAATGAGCATAATAATAAATAATAAAGACAATTAAAATAGAATTTGTTAGCTACGAAATGCATTTGTTCCAACAAGCGAATTCTTCAAGGATTTCCTTATTGTGCGGAAACTGCAAATGAATTAAAGATGTACGTACGGGCAGAGGAGTTTAAAATCCCGAGGAACTAACTAAATCTAAAAGTAAACAGGGAATGAGGAAATGTTTCAGTGTAAAGTGGCACATACATAAACGGGAACAAGACCGCCGAGGAAGCAAAGAAAATAAGAAGGAAACTCTCGGTGTGGGATTCGCTAGATGGGCAAATCCAGCGCGAAAGAAATTAGTGTTTTGAAATTGCGGCGTAATTTATATCGACGTAATTAACTTCCTTGGAATAATGTAGTCGCGGCTTTCCAGAAGAAGTAGTAGCGACACGTAAAAAGAAAAGCGCAAAACCTTGCGTTTATTTTTAGTTCTCTCTTTAGCCGGCAAACTCTTTGTTAGAGTCTAAAAATCTTGAGGATTTTACTTTCAGTAATACTTCATCGTTTAAATTCAAGCCAACAATTTTCATCCCTTTTTTCTGCATGTTCAAACATTCCGAAGTAAAATCTATCCGATTCAGACTGCTTTAAAATATAAAACAAAATCATGCAGTGTGAATGGAAAATATTTCATTTTCAGTTGTCATTGTTAAAGAGATTGGAAGAGTAATGTGCACATATGCGTGAAAACATCACGATTCGAAACGAAACACTAACTCGACAGAAAAGGGCAGAAACCAATTAAGCGTAATTCTTCAAGTTGTTTGTGCGAGTTATGCCCGGAAAACGTTCGTTTTCCGTTGCGTTTCGGATTTTTCATTTCCATAGAGTATGTTAGCATACATATGAGATACGCAGAAGTAAACCCGTTCTGTGTTGACTTCAAAAGTTAGATTGTTAAATTTCCCGTTTTTCCATCCCATCCTATTCTACTATATGGTTATTATTAACGTTTGCTGATTCCATCCATTGCTCATCCAATCACATTTTTCGTTTGATTTTTTTTCTATTCTTGGAAGGAACTCAATTAAACTATCGTGAAAAGTTTTTATTTATTGCCATTCTTCGTATTACAGCAAATGATATAATTGGCATCTGGGTTAAATTATATTAAAGTAAAAAAAAATCTTTGGGGCACTATTTGAATATCGAATGAGAAATCGTAACGAAGTGTTTCCAGTTCACTTAACGCGATGAATTATCATCTTGGCAATGGTTAAAAAATAAGATTTTAAAATCGTCAACACTTCAACGATAAATCTACTGTCTAATTGCCAACAGTTTAAATCATATTCGAAGGGGTTAAAAGTCCAAACTATAATTTCGAAAAAATATTAAAATTATCTAGGAAAGTTAAAGAGAACTGAGAAGAAAAGTTGGCAAATTGAAGAAGACATCGGAACCACCCATCTTCTCGTTTTTATCTTATTTATAGTGATGATAATTCGAGTAGATCTTTTCTCAAAGATATAAATGAATTTGTTTTGGCCAAAATCCCAAAATCACTTTATCTTTTTTTTACGATGGCGTGCGATTATATCGGTTTCCAAAGCCATGCTAGAGCGACTCAATAAAAAACCGATTCCGACCGCTAAACCCCTCACCAATCGCAATCACCGACTGCATCCATAATAGTAAAAAAAAAAAATAACGGGCGGCACAAAAGTCACCAGCGGTCACAATCATTCATACTTGGGGCTCAAAGAGCATAAAAGTTCGCATTAAAATAACAATAACATACGAAATCGACCAATAAAATATTTAAATTTGGCATTCTTTAGAGTAACACTTTGTATATTTATATTTCATTATATTTTCAGATTCAAATCGCCCCCGCGTCTTGCCTTGTCTGCTTAGATTTATCGTTGCCGTTTTTAAATGCCGAAATTTGTATGTGTTCGCAGTAAAAATGCAAAAATTACTCGCCATTCGCTCTGATTTCGCTCTTGCTTCCCTAAATCTCCCATTTCTTGACGTCTTTTTGTCTCCGGCGCCGCAAATTTGCGTTCAATCTTAAAGAAAGGCACCCAATCATACTTATCATTTTGCAGGCGCTCTCCATTTTATTGTCTCGCAATTATAATAAAAATAATAACTGACGCAATAAAGACGTCCAATTCACTCGCACTCGAGCCGAGCTTTAAAGAGACCCAGAAAAAGTTCAAGTATGCGGGTCATTATTATTAATGTGACGCCCGCACACAACCGAGGAGGGAAAAACCGCTTCCGCAATCGTTTTCCGCAGCGCGTTCTTGTAATAAACATTAAATGAGTTTAATTTTCAACATTTTCGATTTTTTCTACTTTGGGAAACAATAAATTTCCAAAAACATATTAATATAACTAAAGCAAGGACGACGGACCAAGTGTAAGTTATCTATGAAAATGCGAATGTCTCTTTGGAAAATTGAAAAATTCGCCAACGATAATTCTGTCGAAGCAGGTGTTCTGGAGAGTTTTTGTCAGATTTGAATATCTGTAACCAGGATTCCCAGGACGAAGGAAACCAGGTCGTCTAAATTGTCTCAAATGACAATGACACTGAATATTGAAGATTGTAGATGAAAACTTTCCTGACAAATGTTCAAGTAGGCCGAGAATTATTTTCATAAAAAAATCTTTTGAATTTTTTTCACGAGGAAAAATATTACAATCTAATAATCATTCATTGAAATACGGAAATACCTACTAAAAGGACGAAATGCAGCGTCAATGTAAGTAGTGCTAATGCCTCTTAGGCAATATCATTGAACACCGTTGAGGAAAAAGAAACATCTTCACAAAAGCCAAAAATGTCCTGGCTAGATGGATGGATAGAAAAAACTTTCAGTGACATATTTTTATGTGCACACTTTTTGAGATATTGCCTTTAGTTTTTGTTTTCGTTTGGCTTGCCCATCCTTTCTCTTTCTTTTTCCACTTTTCAACACATTCTTATATCTGCTGAGTTCTTTTTTCTTTCTTTCAATTTGTTGAAAACATGCAGCACGAATACACGCTCTCAATACAAATAGAAGAATTGAAAACTTTACTTAACCGAACAACCATGAACCGCATGGCAGGTGAAATTGAATGGAAAAAACTATACCCTTTATAAGTTCTTTTTGCTCCATTCTATAAGACAGATGAAGGCACTTAAACTTTTAAAATTATTGACCAAAAAAAAAATGCGCAAAAAATTGATTGCACAATTTATACATATTTGTTTGACATCGTGCATAATTTAGCAGCAAAAATTGTTAGCTATTGCCATCAGCAATGCATTGGTTAATTATGCACGTCATGCATCTTGCAGTAACAGCAATGCTCATGAATATGGATATTCATAGCATACTCCACCTACATAATCATCTTCGTGTTTCTACGTGCGCGATATTCGTTCACATATTGTTCCTGATGGATTATTTCGACTTATTATTCAATACAATTGCATATATGCACACATGTTTCCACATACTCATTAGCAGCTACCAACCTTGCATGCCATCCAAGATTCCTGCTAACGTTAATTATTCGACAAACACAACGAATGAAAAGTGTACATTTAGAGTTGGAATTAGCATGTCACTTGCATGATAGTCTAGAATTTCTGAAATTATTGAATTATAAATAATTGAAAAAAAGTAAAAAAACATCTTTGGATTAATACGTATTTTTCCATTGAAAAAGTTCGTTATCCGTGCTTAGCATCACATTGAATGATTCAGTACTAATGTATCTTTTCTCCAATCTCCAAACATGTTTCGCTTTTTCTCCTCTCCTCTAAGCATCATTATGATAGGATTAAGGAAACTGCCTTATCGATTGAATCCTCTTGTGTCAGTGTTACTTTTATGCGGCGAAGAAGAGGGCATCATATTTCAATTTTTCAAAAACTCTATTATTACAAGTGCACACAATAATGGAAGATAGGAGCAAATAAGATTATAAAAGATTCAAGCATTCGGAAAGTTCTCCACCATGTGAGAATTGAGAAGTGCCTCAGGCAGTAGAAGAGGGTTGCGAGGACTAACGCCGAAGCGAATCTTCCCCATTCCTGCTTGGTATTAGCAACTATACATAGTATATGAAATCGAATAAGTATACTTATTCCAGGCTTCTGGCGTAAAGTATGAAAGTATCGCGAAAGTTAGCGCATTGGCGTGCGCGTAATCTCTGTGAAAGCCCCTTTATTCTTGAATCAGTCGAATTCAACGCCAAGTGACGAGGATACCAACGTATGCGTATAGAGGAAAGGAGATCAAAATGTTGCAGATGGATTGAAGGATGGTTTGATTGCACCCTCTTCACACGCCCGTACGTAAAACGTGGAATTTATCACATTAACAGTTTTTGTTAGCGTGCAAGGATCGAGGAGCAAAAAGCCATATAACCAGATTATTTCACTACTACAACTACACACTTGTTACTAATTCAATGTATCCACTAACTATATGAACAACGCATATTTCATATTTTGCTAAATTGATTTGCAAATTTACCTGTTTTGCGCGCGATTTGAATAACTAATTAAAAGTTCGAATAAGTTATTTCAAGTGTTAAATTAACATTGGGACCAATTTTGATGGCAAGCCTTCAAGCTTCATGGATTCTTTCATCCAAGAGTCGCGAACGCAACAAACTTGTTAGGAAGGAAATGGCAGCAAACTTAAAATGCCACAGAGCAGAAGAAAACGCAACTCGCAAATCGAAGCATTTAGTCCTGGTTCTTTTCGTTTTGGTGGGCTGCGGATGCGAGATGTATGGCGGAGCAAGCTTTTCGTTTAGGTTTTCTTTGCGTTTTCGTTTTCTCAATCTATACCATTATAATTAGGTAATCAATCAAAAAGTTTTCACTGTGCACGTTTTATTTATTCGCTGCCAAGAAGATGTGTTTGTGCAGAATGAAGGTAACAGAATAGTCGAACAACTGAAAAGGAATGAGACAAGGGTGCAGACCGAAATAAAACAACCAAGAAGAAAATTACAGTCGCTTATTTAATCGAAAATAAGTTAATCGTTATATAAGTTGTCTACTTACCTACATATAAAATAATAAAATATCTATTTATTTATTTAATTACTCATTTTTAATTTGCATATAAAATAAACGTTGGTTGATTTAATGAATGTTAACAATTTCTCATTTTCTACCATAAGTTTATTAAAACACACGTAATTCCCGTTGAATTTTGATGTGACGAGGGTCCCTAAACGAATTCTATCACATATAAAAACAGGAATTAACACAAGAGATGGAAATGAAAATTTGTTACGAAACGACGTAAATTTCGGTTAATTTAATGCCATCCCGTTGAAATTTACGCCGATATTGCATTCGCACAAGTTAAAAATACATTTCTGTTTATACAATGTGTTTCAAGAGTATTTAATATTAATATATCATCTTTTGCACCACAAATTGCCTTTACTATTTCATGTTTTTCCATTTTGTGGACAGAAATAATGTCAATATATTTTAACTAAAATTATGAAAACTATAAATCAAAGTTAATTCATACTACAATGGACAGATAAAATCATAACAACGTTAATCTGTTAGATTTTAATTAATTTTGCCTATTGATAATCAGTGTTTTTTCCGGATTTCCATGCGCATTATAAAACTTATTAACTTAGAGTTAACACTGTATGATTAAACATTCTGAAAACATTGCATTGAATATTAGTTTGAATGTGATATAATGAAATAAGGGTATGAACATATAGAGATGAAATTTCGCCAGCAGGTCCAAAAGTGTCAATGGAATGAATTGTGTGTTGGAACATCAAAGCGCGCAGAACAAACTGAATGTTGTTTGAGGCCCAAACCCAGCTTGCAATTCGCATTCGAATGAATATTGTTAATAACCGAGTAAATTATACTTGAAACAAGCGTCATATTGTGATGTGTATCCGCATATTGCTAAAATTCAATAATGCAATATTTGCCAACATCTCAAATAATACTTGATAAAGAACAAATTAATTGTGGTTTTCTGTGCATTAAATATTCTCAAAATTAATTAAATGAAATGAAGAAGTTATTTTCCCGTTAAATTTGTCCTAGTTTAGTTTTCTAATAAAGTTATTGCCTTACTTTGTTGTTGTTTGTTGTAAAGAAGTTCTTAATATCATCAAGTTGTGCATTCTTGGTTCTCGATATCGCGACAAAATTTAATTATTTACATTTTACACGCAGCTATAGAATTCCCTTGCTAGTTGCGAGAAAGAGATGTGTTCTGTTCAGGACATTTGTCGAGTTTTGTTTAACAATATAAGTGTAGTTGGAATTGTGCGGATGCGAGAGGAGAAGAGTTAAGTCCGTAAGAGTTAAGTAAATTGCGAACAAACGAGCTTCAAGTTCTCCCATGATGTCGTATTCTGTTATGTACCTTCCGTCTAGTTGTGTTTTACTTTGTGTAAAACAATGTTAGTTAGGTTTTCGACAATTCAGATGGGAGCAAATCAAACTTTTCCTTCGTTTTCCCAAACGCATGCAAGTCTAGCACTGTACATGAAACATGACTTCAAATTATCAAGCAAAGACAAGTCTTCTTTCTTACAACAAAAATAAGGTTGCATATGCGTTGTTAATAAATTATGATTTTTTTAAAATAATGATTCTATGACACGATTGTCCAACCATTTTGAATTTAAATTTGCTTAATAACGGTATCGTTAAACATTTCAATACTCTGTAAAGTTAGCAGTAAATATTCAATCCCTTAAGAGTGTGGACAAATTGACACATTTTACAATGAAAACTGGCTGACGTTGTATCAAAATTATATTCTACATCATTGGGTGCAAGTCAAACATCGATTTTGGAAACGCCCTGACAGCGTTGCAAATAAACATCGAATGTCATTAATAGTTTTGAATATTTATTAGGACTGCGATTGGGCATTTGCTCTCCGTGCCTAGCTTGAGCCTAGATGCTAGATAACTAACTGAATCACTGCTTGTGCATTTAAAAGCTTCGCCAACTACCGAAAGCTACTTTGCAAACTAGTCATAAGCTTCAAACGCATGCAGTTAACCATTCAATTTTATGTTTAAAAACAAATTTCTGTATTATAACCCGAGTTAAATAAATAACAATTGTAAATTGTCAGAGTTATTTTTGATAGAGCAGTTTGTACCAGTTTAAAATTGTTCTAGGAGTAGGAATGGTAATTGCCGTTGATGTGAGTGTACCACTGAAGCATCATGGATTGGTAGGTTGGTCCTGGCAGGACAACACTACTGTCCTCCGACTATTGGTATATGCAGATAGTGTACGAAAACTCTTCCGCTCTTCGATCCCTAGACTGATTTGGAAGTATAATTCGTAATGAAACTGCGAAACTGGCATTCTATATAAAATGGCAGGTTTCGAGTGAAGCGCCATGTATTGACTTTAGTTTCGCCAACCCACGATGAAAATTATATAATTTTCGTCAAAGCAATGTACAGATTTAATTACAAATTAGCAAGATCGCCAAAGAACACAAAGCATTCATGAATAAAATGCGGCTAAAAATATAAAGAAATGAAAATTGGAACGATGCACACATAAGGCAAGGAATTCTGTGGAAAATATTAAAGGATAACATGTACATGAGTTAACGCAACAAAAGAAGTATAAAATGTGTGTTCAACCGAGTGTAACATTGTCCTTTTGCGAAGGAATTTGCGGTGCGTGGATGGTAGAAATTCAATTTCTGTGTAACCTTAGAGGCTTCAAGATTTTCCATTTTTATCCCAAATTCAATTCAGAATATAGCAGTTTCTCTTTCAAATATTACAGGGCTGTTTCAAGCAAATTAAAGCTTTCTAATGTTAGTAATTGCATTTTATTTTAACTCAAGCTGACTCTGTGCTATTTGCTTTTGCAAGTATAATATATCTGTCGTTATAATTGAGCTTTTTATTTACTTTGCGTTGGTAAAAGATGAAAGAGATTCAAATCAAAACGATTTATGTAAAAATTATTTATTTGTTTTAAATTGATAATAATCTATAAATAAAAATTCGTTATTTATATTAGTTTATAATTTATTGGCACTTGTAACTTATATGCAATAATGGCGTACTTAGGAGGTAAAACACTAAGCAGCAAGTATGTACATAGTAAAAGAAAGGGTCAATGTATACAAGGTAAGTTGGCAAATAGCAGCGGCGAAGATTTACGTCGACAGCATTTATTCCTAGGTACATTGCCCAACACGAGCGTTTCTTTTGCATAGGTAGCATAAAAGTGCAAGTGTTAAGCAGCGAAATTGCGATGTTTGGCAATAAAATGTGAAGACGTTAGTTGAAATTAATGTTGCGTGTAAAAAAGCACATTAATGGTGATACTAAAAATTCATTGTCTGCAAAACGCCCGACCATAAAAGAAAAATAAAATAAACAAAAAGGCAAAGTTAACATAAAACGCAAAGAAAACATAAAAATGTTTTAAATATAAGTTTATTAAAATTTTGACTTTTTAAACGTTATGAAACACCCTGTCTAGGATTGGTTAAAGATATATATAAGTTTGATCATGAGACTCGTTAATTATGTATACATAAGTATAATAGAGCGCACAACTAACTATCCCCATCGTAATGCATCACAATTTGCCCCCCTTAATGACGCCCGGCGCCTTCACATCGTCCAACTTGGAGCGCTGCGCTTCGACGCGCCGTCTCGTACTTTATATAATGCTAATGCAACAGTAAGTAAGTAAGTATTTGAGTTTGGGGCCAGTATAATAAGAGTAGTACCTATATTGTCGACGGCGATGGGCGCTGGGCGAACAACCGTTATAGTTAGCGAAAGCATTACTAAGACGCTTTTTGTATATTTTACGCTCTAGTCGTAATATATTTGCATTAAGAGGACGTTAGATGTATGTATTACAAAGCACGTTTTAAAATGTACCATAGCCTCCGCTAGTCTGTAACTCAATCTAAGATGCCAAGTCAGTCAACAAGACAAAGCCGGGAAGCAATGCAAACGAGAGCGAGCAAGAAGCGACGAGACATAAAGTAGAAAAAGAAAACTAAGTCAGTTTTGTAAGATAAATGATTGTAGAGGCGGTTTGCATGAAACTGGTGATATGCCGGAGAAAGGAAGAAGGTAATGGTGGGTTGAAGAATTTCGCATCATGTATAGGTGCAAAGAAGACCCAAAGTGGAACGAAAAAGTTGTAAAATACCAAGAATGACGGAATATTTACAGCCCCATGAAGAAAACTGAGGAAAACAACGTCAAGGGGAAGAAAGAAAACAATTTTTAATTAATTAACATGAGTAATTAATTCGAGGGGGAAACCATTGTTGTTTCTTCTTAGGTAGGCGCCCACATCTATGAGTGCTATATTAATGAATGAAAAACGTTTGCTGCTACAAAGGAAAATTAATGGAAAACGCATTGCCTTGCTAATGATCTTTTGTGAAAAATGCGAACATATTTTCAATTTCAAAAATCGCACATTACCTACTCTGATGCAATTGCCGACAAAAATCAAGATATTCTCGGAGATGAAAAGAAAAACATTTTAATTAGTTTTGAAATTTGAAAAACAAAGCACGTCACGTGTAAGCGTCCGAACCATTCAGATTCAATTCTTATCTTCCATTGTAACACAAAGCTTGCATGCGATGCGAAGAAGTGATGTCTGCAACACTTGATTGAAAGCATAAACTGTGCACGAAAGTTACTTTTCCGACTTAATTATACCCACGCCAAGTTGCTATCTCCATCCGCACTCAAGCTCTTATCCCTCATCTTTCCACAGCACACACACTGATTTCCCACATCCTAAGCAAAATCTCGGTTGCTGCTTCATAAATACTTCAATCAAACGAGTATGAGTTTCCTGCTGTGCACTTGATTAAGGCAGATGAGAAAGAATTGCGCTGTTATTACTGCTACTGAAGAAGCGACAAGAACACTCAAAAACAAAGACTTATCAACTTCACAATCAATAAGGTAGCTGAATTTTCTTTGTTTTTTTTTGTTTGTTTCGTGTTTGGGTTGGCATGAAAGGTTAAGGCGTAGGCCTTTGGTGTTGGAACACCCTGTAGGTTTCAAGTTTTGCCCAAAATCAAGGGGCATAACAACAAGAGCAGAGAATAAACACTATAAGCAATGAGTACTCGAGTCTAAAGCACCAAGAAGTGTCTAGCTCTAAGTTTTGTGAATGTGTCGTTGGCCTCGAGAAGCGTTCGGGTCATGTCATTCCGGATTAAGCGGATTAACTCGAGTACTAAGTAGACTGATATAAAGGGGACATTAAAGGCATACACAACACTAGCTAGAACTTGTCTGCTTCCTAGTTCCTACCATTCATATAGTTATAGTCTAGGGCTATAAGGAATAGAAGCTGATTGACAGACCAAGATGCGTTATATGCTCAAGCAATCATACAATATGTTTAGAAACCAAAAACTTACAAGACAAGTTGATTTATTGCATGGATCAAAATAAATTTCTAACGTTATCCTTGGTGATTGTTTTCAATGCACACATACATTTTAATTGAACACTCAGAGTTGGAATCCTTGGTTTAAAAGACTGTGCCATTGTCTTTTCTTGAACATGTACAAAAAAAACTCGTGAAAGAAATGAACGACGACAGGGTCAGCACGTTTAATGGTTGTTATCTGGAAGCGATAACCAATATCGGCGACGATGGCAACGCCAGCGAGTAACGCGAGAGCTTAAGCCGCCGACTGAAAGCTAGAAGCCAATGAAGAAAGAAGTAACACGGAACGAATTGTACGAGGATAAAGAAAAGGATGGGTTGGAAAATAAAGACAAGGCGTAGCGATCAAAACGCGATAATACAGTCTGGCGTAATTAAGATAACGAAGAAAATGCGGGGAAAACCACCCGATATCGAAGGCATTGAAGAGAAAATTAAAACTGAAGATACAAACGCTAAGAATCGTATCAGCTTTGAATTTTAAAAATAACTGTAAAAATAAAGTAAGACATCAAAAAAGAAAAGTTGGGAAAGTTTGAGTGTCTCCACGAATCGTCGTGGCTCGCAGTAAAGTCGTTTGACGCCGAGAGCGTTTTCTAATTAATATAATTAATAATGAGAGGGAAAAAACTGCGAAAAGTCGCGTTGAGATTTCCTAATTGGTTCAATTATTTCGGACAAATTTTTACCTAATAGGATTTTCCTCTTTCGAACTCACGTTGCAATGCATAGAAATCTGAAGTGTGCAATTTGAATTTTTAAAATGGGTTATTATTTGCTTAGACAAATAGTATAAGAACCATGGGGAAAGAAAAGCAGTTAATGTTATATAAGAAGATGAAAGTTAGTAGATGTTCGTAAAATAATATAGCATCAATGGCTCTTTCTTTAAGAAGAGAAGATTGAAATATTAAAAATTAACAGCAAAAACCTACTCAGGAAAACCATCACGAAAAAGGAAAAGTTGCGTTGAAAAATGAGGATGCAGAAAATAAGGAAAATGGAGTATGTACTTGTAAGGTAGTTTTAGTTTTCAATTTGAAATATTAGTTGCTTTTAACTTGAAGTTTAAAAGAAATAAAGTTGCAACTTTTCTTTCTTTCTCTGTGTTCTAATTTATTGGAAGAGAATAAGCACATCATATAAGTGTGCAAATTCCAGGAGAGAGCCACATTTGAATGCTTGTTTTACAACTGCATCAACATTGCATAGTCGTGCAACATGCATATAAATATTAAATCTCTGTGCTAATTAACTTACATCCACATTCTACGTGGAGTCGTTGTCTGCTGCGAACCAATTTCACGTTATTCTTCTTCGCCAACAAGAATATGCATTGCATATGTGTGTATACAATGTGTTTGCACCACATGAGTGGGAACATAATCCATCATGAACATTTATGATGATTTATGTAAGTGTGGATCACTCTGTATATTTTCGTAACAATAGCGCTCCTACATAAACTATAGATACGCATTTGAGCACACTCCGTCGACTGCCACCACAGCCACCTAAGTGAATATTGTATAACAAGTTTAAATGCGAAATGTTCATCATGTTGTTTTTCTTTCTCCTTATTAGAAGAGAAACAAACAAAACACACAACAAAAGTTTAATAACACACAATAACTAGTAAAATAATTTCCTGTCTTTCCGCATTTTTTTCGGTTTGTATGTACACAAACTTAAACAACAAGTGTTTATAAAAGTGAAGTTGCTGAATTTTTAATCCAACATTAATCACTTTTCATAATAATTACTAAATGTAAATGAAATGTTTTTTTCTTGCTGAAAGTCTTTATGCAATCAAACTTAAACGGAAAACACAAGGCCAAAGAAATTAGGGAAAAGGATATAATAAAAAGGGTTAAAAAGTGTTTGAGGGTCGTTATTGCCATTGCATTAAAGACTAAACACTTTTCGATGAAGGCTTGAAAAAAGTAAAGAGTTGCGTACATTTAGAGAAAACGTTTAAAATAATCAAACAGCTTAATGTTCAACGGTTTTTCTTAAGAAAATTTGCAATGAATTTTAATTAGGCTTAGCAATGAGTGTTTGCAACCGTGAAACTAAATCAATTGAAAAGAGAAAGTTGTTAATTTGAACATGCTGTATAATATCCGCGTCCGTTATTGTGTTTGTTCGCAGTATTTTGAAAGCTTGATTAAAGAACATTTCTGTTGAAATGCCTAAACATCGATAATGAAAGCAGGCAAACCTACAAGAAAAACAAGTAACTGAAGTAACAAGATAAACTTAAAAAATAATTAATTTATCCTTTGAAGTTATTTGTGTTGTATAACTTAAATGATGTCTTTGTTTTCTTTTTAATGCTAAAAATCAATGAAAGCAGTAATTTTCTGTAGGTATTTTTATCTGCAGAGCAGAAAGAAGTAGTAAACCGGTACATGCACAGAATAAAGGGAAAAAGTTATTAATAATGTCGTTGCGTCTCTTCGTATATAAGTCACACTCTTCATATTTCATAGTCCATTAAGAGATAACCTTTCGGTAGCAAGCGACGCGTAACGGGCATTGGAGGACAGAGTCGAACGCGGTGGCGGCGGCATCCATAAGGGCTTCAAGCTGAAGGGGTTTTGGTTTGGTTTAGTAAGAATGAGTGCAGTCAGGTCGAGTTGTAGGTACACGTATAAAAGGCTGCCAACTGGACTAGTTTCATATTCAAAACAGTCGCCGCGCAACTCACTTCTCTTCTCTTTTATATGGAAAGGTATAGGACGCGAGTTGTATGCTTGCTGAATTTAAATCATCATTACTTCTTTGTAGATAGATTCAACGCCGTCAGATCTCCAGACTTGAACTGAATGATTGCGGTGAAAAATATTTCAAGAAATGTTTTCTCGCTAAATAAAGAAATAAGAAAAATATGTTGTCGTTAGTTCTTGAATTTAATTTTGGTAAAGTTTTCTCTACCTGGTGAAACTATTCAAATTTTCTTCCCGTCTCTTGTATCTGCGAAGCTCTGCTGGCATGTACTTGTTCTCATAAAGTTGACGTAAAACCGCAAGTCATATCCTCAAAGGACCAACCAGAGCCAACCAACCACAAATATGAACTCAAGTCTCTCTACTCTACGCCACTCAATACCCAGCTAGCCGCCTCCCGTAAACCAAAGCAAAGTTTACCTCAGAATGTCCTTGTGATTTGTAGTGGCTGCGACTGCGGCGCTGTTCAATCAACTACACTCAACTAAGCATTCTAAATAAACCTTTGATTTTTACTATTTAAAATTTAATACGCCAATCTGTATTCTTGCTTGACTTTTATCAATGTTCGCTGCAAACGTTTTCAACTTTGAACTATTTCGAAATCGCTCGTTTTCGTCATTCCTGTGGGTTTTCGATTGGTAGCATCGATCGATATACATTTACTTTTTCAGATGGTTTTGTGTTGTTGTTGTGCGCGTGGGCTGCAGTTCGTACATTTTTATGAAGAAAAGAAACTTAACACGAAAGCGAACGAAAATAGAAACATGAGACGAAAAATGCTAGAGAAATTCGAGAAATACGAAAATGGGAAAATGGAACGAACGAAATTGCTAGATTGATTGATCTCGAATCACATTCGCGATTTGCCGAATGCGCTGTACCTACACGTGGTGCTAGTAGCACTTGAATACAACCAACGACTACTATTGCAATCTACACTATCCACCGTCTTTACAGGAAAAAATATATGAAATAGACGTGGAAATGTTCGATTTTCGCACTTCGCAAAACATCGAATATCATATAGCCAAGTTTGTAGTACATCAACAAATAACACGAAATGAATTTTGTCGATAAAATGGACAACGACGAAGTGATTTTCAAAATTACCTATCACCAACGAATTATAACATCAAAGAAAATTATATATTATTGAGTTGTTGGAATTATGCAGTAAAACAATAAATAATGCGCAGTCGTATCCACATGTATCATTTATAAAGACATATTGAAAAGGTTGACAAAACTAATTAAGCAAACTTTGCGCCCTTTTGTATACCGGTTTTCCCGTTTATAAAGAACGTATAATGTATCAAACAGGCAGTGCGATGTAATATTTCAGGCGTTACCCCTTTTTAACCCCAAAGAAGCCCCTTTGTACTCAATCATTTTATCATTCTGCGTTTCTATTGTTCTCTTTCAACTGTTTTTGCTTTTATTTACAGTTTAAGTTTAAAGTTCTCATTTCAATTGTCTGCGTAAGTGTGAATTCCACATTTTCAGAAATCTTCGCAAACATTTGAATAATGAAAGCGCAGTTATAAACTTTGCAAACTTATCTTTGATCGCTGGCAATGTTAAAGGCTATCGGTAAATTTAAGGCTTCGCCTAAATTTCCACGTTTCGAACGCAAATCGCAATATTGCGTAACTACCGCTTCCCACACCCAAAGGCAACAACATTGATAAACGCATTAACTATCGTGTTTACTGATATACTAGCTGAAACTCGTAGCATTTACTCTTACTCATGTTCTCTGACTCTTATACACTCGTAATTCATATTTTGCCTTGCTTGTATGCTTGTTTCATGTGCAAAACAAACATCCGAAGACGTTTGGGAATACACAGCCAAATTATATCGCAGATGTGTGTAAATGGAAATGTTTTACATATGTATGCGCGAGTATAGGGACAGTGGTGTTGCTCTGGTATGCGAAGTAATAATTCACAACTGATTATTATCATTTACAAGAGGGTGGCGCACGTATTTTGAATTTTCCTATCTATTGCTCATTTTCCGGAGTAGTGTTCAATTTCAAGTCTTCATATTTACGTAGGTATCGCGATGAAACTCGTATAGATAAACAAGCAAACATACAATATTCTCATATATCGCATAGGATTAACTCTAATTTAAAATTAAGGATTTGAGTGAATTTAAATTTTATTTGATGAGCGCCGGAAATGTCGAGATACCAAAAGCAAGAAAACAAACACTGTCAACAATGCCATATTGTTCGGTATGAATATTGTATAGGAAATTATTGTATAAATTCCCTGACAAACCGTGCTGAACGGCATTTGACAACAATAATTAATTATTGCTTTTACGTTCGAGAATTATAGATGTTGAGCACAGTCAACTCACACTCCAATGTTCTAATACCATGATGATAAGCGTTAATATATGCATATGGTCCGTTAATATTCATCATTCGCAGATATTACGTACAGTAATTTGAATGCTAATGTTTGACATGTATCTCTAAACTTAACAGAAGAAAGATAGTTTTACTTATCATTAGAAAATAGTTCAGTAACGTTTTGCGTTGGAAATGGTCTAAAGTTAGGTACGTGCATTTGCCATTTGCGCAAAGCGATTTCTGATTTTCTCTGATTTTGAATGGTTAAAAGTTAACCCTTCAAATATAGTAAATCGTAATTTTGCAATTTTTCCAACAGTCGGTTTCGTTCATTTAAATAATTTTTATATCTTTCTTAAATCAGATTATTCCACATGAAAACGTCATAAGACAAAATAAACATCCCAAAACAATATTTTCTTAAAGAAGCTATTGAATTTCAAAAAATTATTCAATAAAAAAAATTTGTTCGAGTATTATAAACAACATGAAAGTGGATTTTATCAAAGTAGCAATTTTTCCCACTCCTTCCGACTCCATGATTGCGTTTATCTTAAACACATGTTAAATCGTTAAATGTCTACACGTAATCTAACTAAGTGAGAATTAACGATGGAAACATCAACTCCCTATGCATAAACACTATTTGCACATATATCACTCACTCGTTACCAACACAAAAGTTGCGATTTAGACACCCACATGAAGCAAAACATGGTAACGACGTCGAAATGTGCGTAACGTGTTAGGCACTTCCTTTCGCACGGCGCGTATTAATCACTCATTTCCGGAAAGCGCCGTGAGTTATATCTGAACGTGTGAGTTTCCAATCCGCATTTCTGCTAGCTGATCGTGGAAAACTCTAAAAGTATCTCATGGTAGACCACCATCATTACAGCACTAATATAAATTTACCAATAACATTCAACATGGCGCTTTGCACGTGTCGGGACTTCAGGTGCAAGTTGAGAGCAAACGGGAAATGTATTCTTCCCCTTGTGTTTGCTTCAATAAATCGAATTTTCGTTTAACCGAGTTTAAATTTCCCGTTTTCTCGTATGACTTTCAATGGTTTAAACCACATTTCTCATTCTTTGTGCTGGATATTACATTATTAGGGAAAATTTCCCGCGATTTGTGGTAGTCAAAACAATTTCTTTCCAAATATGCAAACCAGAAAACCTGAAGACAATAGCGTTTAATTCGTCCTTTTGTTTTCTTTATGACTGAGTGTTGATTGTTACAATCATGTCACTTGTCTGTTCGTCTCTTCGCGTTGCCTTTCTTTTGTTTTTTTGCATGTTTCTATATATTATATTTTCATTTTCGGTGGCGTTGCAATCTTTTCTTATCTCCGCAGGATACAATTTGCTGTCTATTATTTGCAATTTGCTTGAACTTCAGATTTAACTTTCTTTTATTCCCCCTTTGTGCTGCGTGTGTGTTGTTTAGTTTAACTTTCATATCATTTCCCATCTTCATTCTAACCGACTTTTATTTCTTCACCTTTCATGCATGCTATTTTTATATTTTCTTGTTTGCCTATTTATACAAGAAACTTTTTTCAAATCTTACACCTTGACTGTATTGACTATATTGTTTGCCGGTAAGTGAAAGGAAAACAATGTTAGTAACAAATCGTGTTGTTGATTTTCATGATACCAAATAAATAAAAGATACGTTTAGTTTTTTTGGTCAAATGCATGAACATAAAACAAACAATTTCAAGGATATCCCAAAACATTCTTAATGCTTTTTTTCACATTTGGAATGTATTTTCATAAATTCGTAATTAGAATTTTGGTTGACTTGTTACGTAAATTTTGCTCTAAATCGATTATTATAATGTGAACTAGGAAAATATTTTTGCTAAGCACAAATTAATTATTAAATCAGAATTCCAATATCATTTTTTTAACAATCAAGCAAGTACATAAAAAAGTTACAAACCAAATGGAAAATTACACAAAATAATAAATAATATAACATTAGGGGTGGCATATAAATATAGGCAATAAGCAGCAAATAAATATCGCGTGACCATTATGCTCAAATACGTTGATGAATAAACGATTTGCGACCGATAGGACCGCGAAACAATTCCGAACTATAAGCGCAAACTAAAACGAACAAACGACTTACTAGGCTGGAATGAAATACATGCAGATATAATTTTACGCAGTAGCTTAAGAAAAATTATTAATGCTGCATGTCAACCTCTTGATTTGCCAAATTAAGGACAACTAAGCAAAAGTTTTAGTACCGCAACAAAACGATATAAACTTTGCACTTAATGTATGCAAATATTATTACAACGTTAAACGAGATATGAAAATAAAGGGACATTTTTTAATTGTTTAAAGATATAAACCCAGAGTTAATAGCTAATGACACTTGCTATGTGCATTGCAATAAAAAGATCTCGAAATGAAAAGAAAGCAAACTATTTGTCTATTGTGCATAATGCAAATACACGTAGACTTGATGATATTCATTTTGGCTCACGTCCATGTTTATCACCGTTGGTGGTCATCGAGGGAGAAAGGCATTTTTATGTTCGCTTGCGAATAGTCACACAAAACGAATATAAAACGCGATAATCGTTCAAACAACCCAGACGAGACTACAACAGGCTCGTTGATGGCTCTAGGTATTCGTATGAGTCGTTTGAAACGATGCGAATTGAAAAAGAAATACGAGGTAATTGGGTTAATTGTTTTTCATTAAATTCATCAAGTCAAATGAAACCTGATCAACCTATGATTACTCATTAAACTCAAAAAATATTTCATTAAAATGACGTTCTGAAAATAGGTGGAACATAATATTTTAATTACTAAACGAAACACTACAAATCTAGTGTTTAAAATGTTTAGCTAACACTACTAGGTATAGGTACAGATAATGTCTTCATTCGTGTAAGTACATATTGATGTAAATTTAAATAAGTGACATTTTTACAATTATATAAATGTGTTGTGTGGCGAAATGTAACGTGTTGTTGGTTTGTTAGTAAAATGGAGCTACAACATTATTTGACAAATATCAATTAACATTATATTATTATGTATTCCCGTTCGTTTCCTCTTTGCCTTCG
Source organism: Leptusa sp. GC000079 (assembly GCA_030264655.1). Lineage (NCBI taxonomy): Eukaryota > Metazoa > Arthropoda > Insecta > Coleoptera > Staphylinidae > Leptusa > Leptusa sp. GC000079. The sequence goes on from JARJDT010013891.1 coordinate 35,607, forward strand.
ACTTTTGCTTTTTTTATATAAGCCTGCGCATACGTATTCAAATATTCCGTCGTTATAGTGAAAACAAACATTTCCTCATCGCTCCAATTAACATTAGCAGCAACATTAACGCTCCGACAGCTTGCACGCCTTTTTACAATGTACACATATTTCCCAATTTCCCACACTCTCGACAAACACGATTTCCCTCTTCGTCCTTGCGCGTTTTTCCCCCAACACACATTATATACTCTCGCAATACTTAGTTCTTTATATACAATACCTTACAAAGTACACAACATGCCTATACCAACGTTACGGATGATGATAATATGTAAGACATGACGGTTCGACTCAAAAATTTCCATATTGCGTGTACAAGCGTTTCAACCATCAACTAACCAACTCAACAATATATCCACTTCCAACACACTATATACATGCAAAAAAGTGTACTTCTAAAATTTATCATATTCACGCATGTACCTTGTCATATTACGCTTTATACGCTTCATTTCACAAAAAGGCAAATTGAAAATTTACAAATTTGATTTTTCTAGGTCCCAATTGTTTTCATATAATCTATTTTATTAGGACAGCTAGTCAAAGTCAAAAGTAATTACTTGTGGTGGGAAAACTGTGGAAAACAGAAAAAGCTAGAAAAAGGCGCGTGAAATACAACATGAAACGTATATTATTGGCATGTGGCCAATAACCTCATTATTTTCTCGGTGACTCGTACTCCTTTCCTCCTAGTCCTAGTAGTCCTTACTATAATTCATATAGTAATGCATTTAATAAACCTAATATACAGTATGGTTAGTTAAGCCACACAATAGAAACAAATTTCAATTTGCTAAAATGTCGGAACTGACTGGTGTGAAAATATCCAAAAGAAATAAATGACAGCAAGGATAATGGTGAAGCACAGGGAAATATGCACGAAATGTGCTTCCTGTCTATAAATCCTAAAACACACACTCACCTTACGGACAGTAAAAATTGCTGATTAGAGCTTAATCTGATTAATGCGATCCGAAAAAACAGGTTTGGTCCTTTTTCGAACGGGAGCAAAGCGCGCACACAAACGACAATCACAGATCGTAATGTAATTTCCCAATTTGCGACTTTCCAATTTCACACAATGCACACAAATCACCAAGAATAATTCTAATTTCCTTCACGTATCTATCTTGTTGTAGATAATCCGCACTGACATGCACAACACGTTTTTGTCTTCTAAATAATCCTCAAACAATATTCACAATTGACGTCGTTCCTCGCAAAGTAAAATTGTCCCTCCTGTCAAGTTGTTGGACACAATTATTCAGCAATTGTTTTTGTCATTTATCCTTTTTGGCAATTTACGAGTGGCAAAACTATGAGTAAATTGAAAATTTACTGCCGATTTGGCCGGTTTGATTTATGCGATTGATACGCACACGTCTTCCTGATAAGACTAGCGTCCGATATACGAGCGGTTGGTTCACCGAACGAATTCCTGCGGCGCAGCCTATACACGCGTATAGGGGTTGCGAACGCCGTCGTCCTGCTGCAGGCTGCAGTTTCGAATCCTTGAACGCACCGGTAACAGCGACGCGATCCGCACGCCAGGATCACAGGAACGATATTGACGGCAGCGCCGTGATGCGGCCGAACCGGCCGAAACAAACCCCTAGCACGACCGGGAGCGAACTCTTCCGAGGGGATGATCACGTCGACTTATTGATGTAGCGCCACCGCCTCCGTGGCCTCCGTTTTGCCGCCAAAGTTCGTTCATACGGCACTACACGTACCTTTCCACATACTTCTGCACGCACTTACCCGCATATATTCGAACAACTACCCTTAAAACGCAAATGCAGAAATAATTGCCAAATTTAAATTTATATTATATGCACAGGTCTAATAAGTTCTATTAAAATATTTGCTGGTAAATTAGGCACAATATTCATTTGAATTTTAATTGTCCTTTTACTTTTCAAAGTTACCTCTGGCTATATGGGTTTAACCGGGCAAAGGAAACAATATATGGCTGGTAATCAACCGAAGGGAAAGTGTTGGGAAAGTGTTAAAGGGTAAGGTAATTTAATGTTATACATTAAATATGTATCGTACGATATTGCTTCAAGGTGTAACCCTTTTCTTGCACCCAGTTTTCGGCCGCCCAGGGCCGAATTTAGAAAATAATCACGATAGTTCCGTTAAGAGCAACAGAGACCACTAGATTCGGGAAAATTTTCACGATCAGAAAATGTGTCAGGTTGGTAGTACTGTAAATTTCGCACCAAAATTTGAGGTCTTTAACCGGTGACTAACCGGCTCAGTAACTGGTGATTAAAATAATCGTAAACCATGTTTGAACAAATATTTACTAAAAATTTTAATAAGTATACATATAATAATATTATAATAAGATTCTTTTTAGATTACAATTTATTATTAAATTTGACAAAGTTTTTGACTTCTATAACCAAAACCAAATCGAGATCATGCTATCATTTTTCATGAATGATTTTTTTTGGGCATTATAAATATTTTTTTTTGTATCTTGCGATTATTTATGGTAAATTTTTTAGAGCCGGTTCTGTTTTGTGTAACCATCAGTTGAATGCTATAGCCCGAAGGACTTTGGTATACAATTTCGTCCTTAGTTGAGACGGAGGTGTACGGTAAGAAACGATGAAGGTGCTGCTAAACTGTCCCTAATTTACGCACACGCGTGGATATTGTACGTCGCATACATTAGATTCTATTATGAAAATTCGTGACTATCGCTTTAGCATAGGCAATAGGCATAAGTATGGGCTGTTGCTGAGACGGCGCTAACTGCCGCACCCAATTTAGTTGCATTACCTTTCCCGAAGGCGCTGCTGCTACCTCATCCTTCTCATTCTTCATCCCTTAACCCTCCATGTTCTTATTGTCGGTTGCTAAACCAACTCGAGAAATTCAAGTTCGCGCTCATTGTCGCCTCAACTATTATCGGTTACACTCCCGCCTTCATTACGTTTTCAACGTAACGTAAATAATACTAATTATGATCATCAAACTTATGAATGGCTCATTTACGACAGACAACTTAAAATAAAAAAAAACCGCGTCAAAACAGTTTAGAGAATATCAGTAGAAAATTTGATTTCTGCTCTGTTGGGTAATATACGCTTGATGCGTTAATTCAATCAACATTTAAACATGATAGAAAGAAATTTGCAAGCGTAAAACAGACGCAGAAAAAACCTAAATCATATTTGGTTTTTAAGGTTCTTTCATCATTTTTCACGTTTACTGTTTAGTGTTTTGTTTAACGAAAAAAATATTTATTGTCTATCCACGAACCATTTTCAGCACGATTTAGTTTCTAATCCTAATTACTCTACAATGTAACTGGTCATTGCGCCGGGCAGTGAGCAATCTGCCCGGCGCCTTCACTCAGCCACTTGCAATTCATCATCAATTTGAAGGAAAATTGATCGTTGACAGACTTTACAAGTATAAGTTTATTTGATTTACAGGGTTTTTATATCAGACATTCTTTTTTATCTGCTGGAATGTCTACAACAGTCTAAAACAGATGTACATAGAAAAATGGCATGCATTATGATTCAATTCAACCACCATGAATGATAAGTTCATAATGCTTTGGAAAATATATGAAAATGTTAAAAATTGATTGAACAATTGGAAATAGCCATCTGTATTTTTTTAAGTTTTTAACTTTTGTTTATTTAGTTGTCGAGTTTTTCTTTGTTTCTTTTGTAGTTTCACGCTTTTATGTTTTTGCAGCGAAGTTCTTGAAAGTATAAAAAGTTGCAAAAAGTTGAAAAACTCGAAATAGAATATAATGTCAAAGTGCAATCGAAACATACCAATGTATAGTGCTATAGAACGTAGATAGAGAGCTCTCAATGCAAACGGTAGCATATGAAGACTTATTGTAAACTTATTGCAAAGTTTATTGTTAACCGCATCAACACGAACGCAATGCACAAATTGCGAGTGGGCATTGGAGAACAAGAAACACGAAACGCGCGACAAACGTATCGATCTTGCAGCAAACCGCGAATCTCAGTGAGCAACAACACGACAAAAAAGCACACGCAAACTTGGAAAAAGTGCTCTAAGCACCGCAAACAAAACTCGTAAGGCTTTGTTGTTGTATTGATTTATGCCAACACAAAAAGTAATAAAATTAAACTTTAATGAACTTTAGATAATAATAAACAAATTTTTACTGGAAATTTACAACGCTGATACGTCAAATAATATTTAACTTTGTTTCCAAGTATCGTTAACTTTGGCTCCTTGGTTTTCACCTTTAGTGAGTCGCCAATTTTCTACTAGTAAAATGAGAATAAAAAAACTTAAAAGAAACACTATAATAAAATAGCCGACTGACACATGTACGAGTAAATGATGTAAAAAAAAGTTAAAATATCGTGCATGACTGCTGATAATTACAACAACGAGCGAACAACGGCTAAACAAAAAGAACAACCAACAGGCTTGGTTCTCATATATATTATAATACTTTAGCCATATATTTTACTTGGTTTTAGAAAGTTTTTGCAATGCCCGATGCTCAACAATGCGCATTGTTGTCACACACATATTTTTAAGCTTTAAATGGTATAGTTCTATGTGCTAAACATATTTTACTCATTTAATAAATTGCGGCGAAAGTTTCCTGCCGGTAGTACATCAACAACAAAAGCTGCGCCAAAACTTGCATTCTTTATTTAGATAACAAAACATTGATGGCAAAATTCAGTAGCAGCTCAGGAAAATACAAAATACATTACGTGGAGTGATGGTACATCATTAGGATTAATTAATTAGTTTTGCAAGCCTATCGTTTTTACTGTCTCTCTTTATATTCAGCCAGTTATTAAGCATTGTTTTCATTCTTTTTACGACACATCTGGGAATTCACTACAAATGCCTAATGAAAATAATGATAGTTCAACAATTTTTAACTTCATTATCAAGATCAATATTCAATGTAGTAGTAATAACTAATATAATCCAATCAAGTCTAATTGATTGGAACTATAAGGCTTGTTTGCCAAAATTGAAGAACACATTGTACATACATACGTGCATGTTAATTCGGTAATAATTGGTTACAACTTTTAGTAATTAAACGCATACCAATGCCTAGAACACAAATTTAAACTTAGACTCAAAGCTTTACGACATGCAAATAAGGAAGTGGGTGGAAAATTGTCAACATAGAGGAAGTGCGTGATGAATAATTAGGGAAATGATCCAAAATTTTTCTTTCAAGTTCTCTTGATCTTCACATCGGATAACAAGCACCATTATAATGGGGAACTTGCTCCAATTTGGCAATTTCGCAAATTGGTAATCCACTAATTGAACTCATCTAAGATTACCTACTCATCTAATGATGTTTACATGTACTTTGTGTCGACAAGAAGACACAATTATTCGTAGCACTAAGTAATAGATTTTTTTTTAAATTTTAAATATAAGAACTAAGGACACATTCTTGAACAATGCTATTTGAAATAGGAAAGTTAGTAACGAGTAAAGACGAAATGGAAACATAAAGGACCTACGCACACAATCTCAGCTCCAAAGAGCGAAGAAAATCGGAGACATCTTTGAAACATTGAAAGCAAAAGACAAGACGACATGAAGGAGCAGAACATTTCGGTAATTGAATTACACAATTTTAAATGGTCCTTTGATGTTCACAAATTGACTATATCTATCTACAAAAGACAATACACTGATGTTGAATACGTCCTTTAAGTGTACCCAGGCAATTGCAATACTGAAACTTCAATCAATTTGTATAAATTTAAAAATTTATTCTCGAATTAAATTTAACAACGTTCCAAGAATAGCAAAACCGTAAACTTTGATTCGATCATTTGGTAAACTTTCGCCCTAAATCTTTCCACGTTGTCCATTTGCAATTTGTTCTTACACTTATTTACGTAATTCAACGCAACTTTTGGAGCTTTTTGTTCTAAATATTCTTTGCTGCTTGCATACATCTTGCATGTCTAACTTTTCCTTTCGCTTATGTCTAAGCCGTTTTCTTTGTTACTTGGTTAACAAAAAGACCGACAAAGCGATTTATCTTGATCTGATATTTAAGCTTTGCGTAGTTGTTTGCTGTTCATCTACATATCTGCAACAAAAGCCAAGCAAATAACAAAAAACAAAATTTCTTCGTATACCAATTAAATTAGCAAAAAGTAAAAAGAATCATTTTTAATAATTAAAAAATAATTAAGAAAACGATTTTGTTGAAATTTTTAAATTTCGGTTTTAAATCTCCTACATGCTATTTTACTTGTCGACCGTCGACATTAGCGATCAACGTTCCAAAGTAATGAGTAAATAAGTAAATATTTGATGTTTACAACTGCATAGGACATAGCGAGAGGACAGTAATGCAACCGCAGGACTCGTCCTTTTCCTTGCCAACATAGTAACATGCATACATGCTTTATTAATTGCTTTCTTCAAACATTAAAAACCAATTAACTTTTTATATATTTTTTAATCTTGGATTTAATTTATTTGAAATCATTGAAAAATCATGTCTCGTAATTGTAATTGTATTTGATTGATTATAAAACACTCAGTAGGTATGAAAGTGGTTCAGGTAGGAAGACAAGTTTGTCGTGTTATAGACGGTTCCCGTTGTGACACCAATATACCTCGACTTTACCCGAGGGAGTCGTATGTCTGCACGCTGACATGACCAGGAATTCTAGATTCAATGACTAACCTCCGTGAGCACGAAATACGCGACCATGGGAAATGAGCAAACACTAGCATCAAGTGAAGGACGAACGGAAAGCAAACCTACGCAAGAGGGCTTTGTGATCCCACCTCAACCTCCAACACCTCGTGAAATGAGAGTTCACTTTGTTATTCTTCGTACAACACGTCGGTTGTATTGTGTTTCGGACCAACCATCACCATTTTTCTTATGTTTTAAGGTTCCTGATATATTTTTACGTCAGAAAAGTTACTAGTTACATAATTTAACAAAATGGCGTGAATTGCATTGGGAAACACCCTGTACAAAACACTTGCAAATATTTTTTCCAAGTTATATATCTTAAGATGCGCCTGGTAAATTTATGTTTCATTCATTCATGCATTTTTCTCCGGAAATCGGAATCCCCCTCATGATCTGCCTCTGACCTCATGCACGAATGACACTGCCATAAAACTTGCAACTCGCATAAACTGTGCACGTAGTGCATTCTGCGCTTCTGCTCCTTTTTATTATATTGCTACGTTTTTACATTTGCCGCAAGTGCCGCGAAAGCCACAACATCATCGCATCAACCGCCGCCGCCGCCGCCATTGCCGCGGGTCTGTAAGCAATTGCAAAGAGCGTGCTATATGCGACGCACTCGTGCATGACAACGACGCCGAAAGAATCGCGTGCATATCGTATAAAAATCCCCGCAGGACAACTAGTTGTGTGGTCCACAACACGCAGAAATTTCTTTCTGAGCGCTGTGCGTTGAGTACACAAAGCAGAAATAATAACTGCAAGACGGTGGCAGTTATGCAGATCGCGTGCGTTTACTTTTTCATAAGACTAAGATAAATAAAGGACTAGGGAGTTTCCGGTGTCCACCTTCCTTTGCATTTAGATCACTAAAAAAAATGTATGCAATTTTCTATATCATTTCATTGGAAAACTAGCTTCTTTAAACAATATTTGTGCAAAATTGCGTTATACTGATTCCGAGTTGGAAAATTTTACGAAACAGTAACTTGTCTTTAGACGCTCAAATTTCACTTGATATATCATTTTTAATTAAAATGCCTTACACGTTCCTTGTGTAAAAATATACCTGAGAGACAAATCATCATATTACATGACAACTGTGAACAAAAAACGAACACTGAAAAAAATGTTACAGGAAAAACACGAGAAACTCAACGTTAAATGTAGAAAAAATCAAAAACGTCCTTGCTAAAGTTGCTACCTGATTCGGGTAGCTTGGAGTTATTTTTTGCTATCCTGTATTCAGTATCATCCTACAACGACAACCTGTATCAATAAAAAGTTTATCGTTATTGCGCCCCAAGGACTCATATTATTTATTCGCCGGTGCTTCATAGTTCACACCACGAAAATTCTTTTTGTCCCTTGGTTGACGTAGCGATGACTGCTAAATGTATTGCACTTTCAGATAAATATGTCCCACAGAAAGTATATTGTTAAATAAATTAACACGGTTTCATAATAAATCAGAAAATGCATTTTAATCTAAATTAAAGCACAGAGAAAAATGAAACGCGATTGAAGTTTAATCTCAAAGAGTTGATTACGTAATTTCATTAAGATTTAGCAACGACGCCAAGTACACTCATGAACATGAAGCACTTTCATCCCATGTATCTGATCTTGCATGTGGAGTAAAATATGTATACAAACGACGTCGACGGCTTCAAGCCAACAAGAATTTCGTTGAACAACGCAGAGCATCACAGCTAAATTAACTGATTAATTAATGAAATTGTAATCGAATATCAGTTAGCCTATATTCAAGGCAAACATTAAATGCTTACAAATACTAACTATGACAAAACAAAGCAATTTCTTCTAAATAAACATATGCTTAATAAATAAATGATTGGATTTTGGCAATTAGATCGTCCAGAGTCAAAAGTCAAAACAAACCTATTGACTGAAAAATCCACAATAGTTACTGAATTATTCAGTTGATTACTACATACTGAGGAAAGTAAATAGTCATGTTAACAAACAAATAAAAAAGTTGAAATGGAATATTAAAGTTCCCATTGACATTAGAATTTCTCCCAATGTAATTACGTTATTTTCTTAATAAGGAACTGCACTGATTAAAGGAAATTAATGCTTCTATTGTGCTTACTATTAAAATTAAAATAGGATGTTCTCCTCTTAAAAGTCGACAACATATAAAAGCCCAAACTAAATTTAGTAATTAATTGTTAAGAAAAACATGAATGACTTCAAACCCATCCCAGTTGCGGCAAGCCATTCTCAATTTTTGCACGACGTTGTTGAAGTGCTCTTTAAAAACGTTATTTTTGCAAACCC
>JARJDT010013898.1:0-19246 GCA_030264655.1 Leptusa sp. GC000079
AACAAAGAAATACGAGTATTGGGAAGAAATTGTGGAAAATGCTACACGTGGTGACATTTGCAAAATCATTTTGGATCGATGTTTAAACAAAAATCCTCTATCTTGCTTCACTTGCATATGCGAACTTAAGAAACTTTCAACTTTTTAATCAAAAATGTCGGTCCGAGGAAGGTCTCCACGAGAGGTCCAACACCTATTTGGTTACACCCTGTATAGTGATGGAAAGCAAAAAATTGCTGGTCACATTTGGTTGGGGAATGGCAAAAGACACAAAACACAACTTATGAATAAGTCAAGAGGTGTGTCTGATGGAAGTTTTCTTTTCCTTGTGGAATTTTTGATGTTCGTGGGCTAAGGGTTCAATAATTTTGTTTTTCCTGTCGTTTTACGTTTATAGTAAAAGTAAAATGGTCTTGGGGTAATCTCATTGTAAATATTTGACTTGACATGATTACACAATTATTCAGCATTTTGTTTATTCCTTATACACACACAGTTTTGTTCTTAGTCCTTAATTTATCGTTAACCCTATATCTTTGTTTATTTTCATGCAGGAAACAATGATATCCGAGATCTTAAAGTTTGCATAGTAATAAACAAAGCAACAAAGTAAAATGTTAAACTTGAAGTTAAACCTTGAACATTTGGGCGTAATTTATTTTTAGCGACATTGCAACATTCATAATGTTTAATCTGCTGAGCATCAGTTAGAAATTTATAGAAGGCGCACCGTTATCTTGTCCTCATGATTCCTACATCTCGTCCTTCCTTCGTTTCAACAACCCCCATGTTTCCCCATGCTATACATATAGAATTGCAGAGAAAGTTCTTAGACCTTCCCGAAATTCTGTTGTCGGCTGTCCTTGTGCACAAATATTTCTAAATTATCATAACTTCTTGTGCCCTTCTGCCCTTTAACGCAATAAACATGTAAGTAAGTATAAATAAACGAGATGTTCTCGCCGAGGGCACACGTCGTGGCTGCTTTCACCCTATTAAAATAAACCCGTCATAAAGTATTCACATTCAGATCCGAATGTGAATGATCCTTGTTGTAAATAATTTAATCCTTAGGGTTGCTTTTATTATTTAATGGTGTCACGGGTTACACGTAGATCATTAAACAATGTTTAATATTGAATTAAGCAAAAAGTTTAGGATTTGACCTCAATATTAGGATTCCAGATTTCGATTAACTAATGAAGCCGAAACAGAAAGCTAGAAATTATATTTGTATTATAAATTTACTAATGCCAAACATGAAATCGCAATAATTAATTGTCTTTATTTGGACATCAAACATTTCATCTGATGCTCTCGCAACCAACTCCTTGTTCTTGTTTTATGTCAATAGCACACTCGTTAAATAACAAACATTTCGGCAAGTAACTGTTAGCTAATCTACTGTTGTATTGGTTATGCAATAGCTCTTATAAGGGTAGCACTGAATATTAAGATCCAAAGTGAACCCTTCAATCTGCATGAAACATTACGTCCATGAATCTATCGCTATATGGATTTCTCCAAGCTTATACATAACTATAATCCAGATGTACCCTCGTTCCGCGTTTGGTTTCCTAATGCCTACAAGTCATCCTTTTCACTCCTGTGTCGATGATTATCTCGAATGGCAATTGCTCGGTCTTCGGTCCTAAACAATCAGGCATGAGGCTTTCCAATCGCACAATCCATTAATTTCCACTTTCGAACGAATGCAATCAATCAAGAGAATCAATTCGCGTTAAATCGGCTAAAAAGTCTCAGTTGGTCGACGGGTTGCAGCAAAAAAATGCCAGTGTGTGTTTTGGACTGTGAAAACCTTTCGGTATATTTTACTAAATCCTGAATCAATGACAAAACAATGCTGATTGAATAATATGATTGCGTTGTTTTTCGCTGTGTTTGTATAGTTTGTATCAGATGGAACGAGGAACGACTCGGCTACGATGATAATCAAGACAAATTATTTACAGCAATGATAATGGTTTTTATCGAAGGAATGTTTTTTGTTCATTTGAATGTACAATCGATAGTGAATAGTGAATAGAAAATGAATAAAACCTGTTAAAACTGAAACTATTTTTCTTTTATGTAACGCAGCTTATTCAAAACTATATAAATTGCTTGATGTTTTCATATCCATTAGGAAATGATATTTTGGAGTACGAGTTACCGCAAGATGGACATCTGAACAAAAGCCTTGGCGTAAGTACGAGTGCTTCACGATTCTTTTTCTACGAAAACATCAACTAAGACCAATCAACGAACCAATAAACTAAGACAAAATGTAATTAATAGACTTACATTTATCGATTGAGAAACCAACAAAAGTCATAGGTATAACAGCGTAATACGCATTACGGCACTAGTGTCCCTAAATCCCTCTTAGGAGTATTATTTGCAATGTCAAAACGTGTTGTTTTCAAGGTGTGACGGTAGGAGTCGAAAAATGAAATTATATTTGCTTCAATAAACGCTTCCTCATAAACTATAAATGGAAATTTTCTGCAAAATGCAATAAAATATTCATACTGTTAGAACAAATGCAATATAAAGATGTTCATGAACATTCTTGTGCATCGTTAAATTTTATAAATTCAACTAGCGATATTTTATTACCACAGTTATTTGGTGTTAGTGTTACACAATAATAAAATAAGTAATTACCGATACATTATTAAAATTAAGTGATTATAGTGTTTGCATATTGCTTTTCAAACGTGGTAATAAATGCATGCAACATGAAATACAACTTAACCCAACTATAGCAATTTAACTAAACGATAATACCTGAAAGTATTGTAGAAAAGTAGAAAATGAACAACCAAATTTTCGCTATTATGTTCCACTTATCGATTTCGTGGTCGTTTGAACCTTTCAACAGGTCAAGAGTATGTACAATTTCCAATTTTCACTTCTTTTATTACTTTGAATATGTTGTTTATTTGTTATTACTGTTATTAGCTACCTACTTTGTACTTAGATTAAAAAAAGTCAATGTACACTTAAAGAGAACAATAAAGGTTACACACACACAGAACATGTAAAGAAAATAATGTTAAAAGGACAATCTGATAGAAAAATTACGAAAATTGCAAAGTCAACAAGAAAACCTTTGCCCGCTGCGCAAACTGTTTTCATTGGACAATTTTACCATTATTGCCTTTCACCAATGATCCAATCCTTTATCCTATTGACACTTTTAAGAAACTGCAGTTTACTTAACCATTGTCCTAACTCCCTTCTACTGTCTTTTATGTGAATCCTAAAATTGTCTAGGGCAAAATTTATGCACTTAGATTAAGGATAATGTTCATATTCACTCGGTTTATTTTGTCTTTGTGGTTTTGCAGAGTTTATTCAATAAAATGGTTGATTTGTTTTTTTATCACTATTTGAAAAATATATTTGTCGGAATAAAATAATATTTTCTGTAGTGTAACATAACACAAAGGGGTTGAAGTCGGGAATTATGTGGACAAACGCAAAACGCCGAATTACATTTTCATTCGTGTTCCGGAATAATCCAAATCCATATAGTTTGCAACGCCACCGAGTTACCCTTCCAGCTTATCGATTTTACCATTAAAATAATGCCTTTCTTGTTCTTGCGTTCCCGACCCGGTTCCTCCTAATTCTGACTTAGTGACAATTTTCATAATTTAAAATATTGATTCATCAAAGGCAGTTAAATGTGAAATTTGCATTATTAATACTATGTTCATGCTTGGTAGCTAACACTACTGCTCTTTGCTTTTTAGTGATAACATTTTATTTGCTTCGCATTAATATCTTGATATTAACTGAAACTCGGCAATATCACTATTTGTTCGTCAGCCATTCGTTTTCCTATCTAAATACAACATTTTATAGCAACTATAATTTTTTATAAACTTTTATAATATGCATCAACATCAACGTGAACATTTCGCTCAGGCTAAAACACATTAACTTCCATTAATTTACACTTTTTACACCATATAGATCATGAACGTAGAACGATAAACATATGTCTATCTGTTTCGAAGTAGGACGAAGGGCGATACCGTCAAGACAACAAGTGATAAATAAAATAACAGAAATAAATTAAAAACTGGGTTAATTTTGACACTGGGATAAGGTTGAGCATTCAGGAAATTATCGCAAAGCGCGCGCGAAGGAAGCTCGCAGACGTGAATAAACACGAACAATGAGCGAGAGGGAAGCGCGATGAAAAACGAAATGCAAATTTCACGGATGTCATATTTTCACTCAGTATACAATTGTTACTTTAATAAACAGAAACATTAATTATATTAATGCGTATTATCAGTTTTGATTATCTTTAACCAGCATGTATACCATAGCATACATGAAATGATTCTATTTCTAATGTTATTTTAAGCATCAAGAATCTCTGAATAACGAAAATAACCGAAACAGAAGGAAATTACAGGCACTCATTCGTATTTTCAAATTACATTCTATGAAATAATTCGATTCATTCTTCCTTTTTCTGTATTTTTTTTTAAACACTGAAGAAATTTTTGATGTTTGTGCATTAACATTCTTTCAACTCAATGAACAAATTGTTAAAAAATAAATTTTATCTGAATTTATTCGCTTAAATTTATTTTAGTTGTTATTTGAGTTTTGTTTGAGTTCACCACTCTTACAAAACTAAAACTGTCTAATTGAAAGAATTACTACGTTTACATGTCAAATTCAAATCGATTTGAATATAATTTATTTTCAAAATATTTCGATGTTAACAGGCAAAAAATTAAGTTTGAACCTGAATTCCAGGTCGAATCGCTTATTTCTAGGATCGTATAGTACAGACATGTAGACATGTAAACAGTGGAAATTAATTTGTTGCTTCGTATTCAAATCGATTTAAATCCATGTACCCGTATACTATCTCATTCGTACCATATTATTGTTGTTTAACTTTATTGAACATTTTTAAAATAAAAATATATAGTTATTATCGATCGGAGTGCGTAAAGTAATATATTTCTGGTTGAGTGGGAAAGTAATACTTTGGGCACGAATATCGATCACTATTTTTCCTACAAATATTTGTACTAAAAAGTAAGTAACTCCACCTATATTAGACTTTAAAAACTTAGAAAGCGTGCGTGAAGTAGTACACATTTTAACTAGTTCGTAAAAAGATCTTTTTACGCACGCTAAATATCTTATGTAAAAAGTCAAACAAAAAAACTTAAATATAAGTTGTCTGTAAACGTTAAATAGCGTCATACGCTTAAATTTTTATAGCCGCCCAGTATGTAAGATGGTATTGTTACATATGGTATCAATGAGTAATGATAGTCGCTCCATCTATTTGGAACTTTCTAAAACTTGCAGTAAGGTAAACATAACCAGAAAAGTAGAAATTCACGCATCAGTTCGCGTGTGTGAAGACTGTTTTTTGAGCCTTTGTAGGAAAAAAATGTGTTGGAATGTAGGTACTACAACGACAGTGAGTTTTTTTTAATGAAGCAATTTAGTAGAAAATTGCTGCAATGCGTCTTTCAAAGCATCACTTACAATTGACTCATTTGGCGTGACGGGATCGTTTCGGCTCTCCGACGACTTGCAGCATGATGTTGAATGTAGAGGAACAAAAACGAAGAAGATCATGTCGAGAGACAGAACACAGGCATTACAGCTGAAAATACTAAAACGTGAAAAAAAGTACGAAAGCGAGAGCATCACTAGTTATCGATGTCTTGGGACACGAATCTTCTCGCATTTTCTTGTTCCTGTAGCATGTACACCGCCTAACTATTTGAGCCTTTAAGCTACCACCCGAACTCGTTTGTTGGTGCCCACATAAAGAGTCTAAAATGTAAAGAAGAAAGGACTTCTTTCTGTACAAGGCGAGGATTGCAAGGACATAAGCACTCCGCTTAGTTAGATCTAAGTCGTTTTTTGGGAAAGACATGTAAAAGCTTTATAAAGGTTTTCCGCATTTGCACATTTATCTCACGTTCAAATATAAACTATCAAACTTTTAACTTTCCATTTCCAAGTTTGATTACTTCATTTAAGATACTTAGGAAACATCTATCGACAAAGTGTTAATCTGCAATATTTCAGCATGCATGTGTAATAATGTTGTTAAGAGGATAACTGGCAGCCAAAGACCGAAAAATGCATGGTTGAAGGCTAACAGACGGATGGTATGAGTAAGAAATTGGCAACATTGATCCTGAACGCATTGACATTTATGATCGATCGCATTGCGCTTTATTACTTTCCTTTAGTTCTCTCGTAGGTTAACGAAATGCCATAAGCCATAACAATATAAAGCCAGAACGATTAAAGCATTTTCGTTTTCGTCTCTTCTATGCACATAACGCTATACTTTCTCATAAACTTTTGTGTAACCTTTATAAGTCGCTTCAAGATGAAAAAAAAATACTGAACGAAATAGTTTTCTCGTAAAAAATTATTCGCTGGAAAATATTGCTTACGATCCGTATCTATTTGGGGAGCTTCTTTTATTACTTGATTCTCATTAAATGTTATAAAATGTTTGCTTTCAATTTTATCAATTTGAATCCTTCAATTAGGAACCTATTAAAGAAAATGTTATAGCGTAAACGTATACAAAATTCATTCATTCCAATCAAGCAATGCAGCTTCATTAATTATCCTTCAACCACAAACACAGAGTCTCTCGAGAGGAGTTCGAATTATGGAATCATTATCAACATTCCCTTTTATTATGGAACATCATCATTTACATTATTCTTACAGTACTTTCAACTACAGACAACACAACACAACAAAACGTAAGGATAATTATTACAAATTAGTTTAATTAACCACACCGCGTTAATAACATGTTTCTAGTGGAATGGAGATGTGCAATTAACTTGCACGTATTGCTAAAAAAACTTCCTTAATTATTGTATGGTTCAATTCCAAAGCCTATTAGAAGTGTGGGATTACATAGGTATGTACCTATAAGCTTACGTAGAACAGAAAAAAATCCATAATAGTATATTTCATAACACGAGTTGTAAAGAGGCTATTACACACGAAGCGAAAAAGTTTGCGCACAATGCAGCGAAGCAGCGAGTGCGCCATTTCGCGAGTGTGTAATGTCTTTACAACTCACGTTAGGTACGATACTTTTCCTACGACCATTTCAAAATGTAATATAATTCAAATTTTATGGTCAAGAAAATTTGTCGCATTACGTCGTTTAATTCTTTAAAGATTATGTTTTTTTTACAAACTCGCTTGACGTAAGGCGCCCTCATACGGTTGCCTTGGCGATATCAACAAACCATGGCGGTAATAGCCGGTGCCATGCCAACGATCAAAATCAGCAAACCCGTGTGTAATATCGCATTTACGGCACCGTTTTTAGTGAGTTAGGTATGTGTTACTAGATGGGGTGGGAAAATGCAATTTAGATGCACACTTAGATCCACATTCTAATTATCGATACAGAGAGTTCCTAAAATTGAGCAAAATAGGTGCATATTATTGAACCAAAAATTATACGCGTGAAAGTTAAATAATCGCGATCGGCCAATAAGAGTCCCGCAATTGAGTAAATCGTAAATCGCAATTGTTTTATTAAATTTCAAAATTTGTAAAACTGTAGAAGTTGTGTTGTTAACTTCACCCATTTATTTCTTAAAGTATGAATGCAAAGGATTTTATCTATCTGTGATTTTATCTACCATTTTTCTGGGAAAGTCCTCCATTAGGCCCCAAAGAGATGATGCGCCATTTTGGGGACACCCTGTGAATCTATTGAATATCGGCACATTCAAAGAGTGTAAAATTTTATAAGCATAAGAATGGAAAAGAGAATAGCCGCGAAATTGATAAAATTTGCAAGTGTAATTACAAAATGAATGCATTTTTATGCATTTAAATTGCATTCTTTAAATATTTCTGATGCGCGCTCGATCCAATTTTCCAATCTCCAGAATTGATTTTCAAATTCAATTTTGTTTTTTCTTTTACATTAAAAACTCATAAGAAAAACGAAAAGTTTTAATTTCCTTTCTACATTATGCATTGTTTTATATAAATTTTTAAAGAGTTGTGCAAAAGTGTGTCATCATTTTGTATGGAAATTCTATGTGCGCACACTGAATCGGTAACTAGCGCAAACAAATCTTAAATTCAGTTAATGGAAGTACACATATAGGTATGCTGAGCAAACAAGGACATACATTTGGGTAATGGAAATGTAGGACAATTGCCAAAACAATTAAACCTTTTCAGCTCAGTTAACCTTGGCTTTTCAGCTGTTTTCACCGCGTATTCAGTGTTTGAATTTATTGTCAATAGACAGTTTAGCATATGAGTTGTCCAAAACGGTTTCCTACTTCAAACCGGAAATCGATAAATCCAAACCGTGAACCTATTTAGAAAGCTCGCCTAAGTAGAAATTCACATGATTGTGAATAAATGTTGTGCAACATGTTGCGCTACTGATTTTAATTAAATAATCTGTGCCAATCCCACAGGCACAGAAGCACTATTTTCCCACAAATATTTTATATCAGGAATTGAAACTAGAAAAGGAGGAGGGAGGAAGCCAAGTACAATCGCTCAATGCTGCAGTTAAATATGTAAATGCTGAAATTGAACCATTAGTGTAACAATTACCAAATACCAATGAAACGTTCGACGATGAAGAATTAGCGCGTGAATGTTATGAAATTTATGCTTTCGATATCCTGTGGAAACTATAATTTATTGCTTCAACTAAACGTCCCCAAATTGGCCCAGCGTGTAATTTATTAATTAAACACGTTCAGTTTCAAACTAACACGATGATATTTTCATCGTTGTGAATAAATTTGAAAACGAGTGAAAATGAACGCATCGGGAATTTGATTTAGTCATTTAGCTGATTAAAAGTAAGAAGTAAATACATCATGCTCGAACAAAGTTGCAATTGCCAAACATGAGGGGAAAGTTGCAAAATCCTTTAATCTTATGAATCCTTTTGGTTTGTTTGTTTGAAATTTACTTTCGCCATCATCAGTCGGCGTTGCCAGCCAGTCGCAGACAAAATAAGAAAGTGTAAAGCACACACTGAAATCGAAACGTAATGAAAAAGACGTTGATTCCGAGCGATTTGGCGTTATCCTGGCGCTTGATCTCATAAAAACAGGACCAGCATAGTGAGAAGCGAATGTAGCTGCCTCGAAAGAAATCAGGTAAGTAGAAACAATGCGTCTTTTTGTCTCACAATGCTTTTCACGGAGAGCAATCGTGGCTTTTCTTTGAAGGGGCATTTTTTACATGAAGAGACGAAGACAAAGTTTCAATTTCAATTCACAATTTCGTAGATATCGCCGATCGAAGAGCAACAACACGATGGTACGTTAGAAATCGCACAATGAAAAACAACTAAAGGAAATCAAAAAACAAAAGAGTTACTGATGTTATTCCTCAATGTTTTTATACACCATGTTCGAAATTAACCACAAATGGTATTTTTTTTACATATGGTTTAGTTTTATTTGATATTTATTTATAGTTTATTTAAATCCTTAAGACACTTGGTAGATTTAATCAAGTTGTAATGTTGAAAGGGTATGTTACATGTAAGAAGAGGCGCGAAGAAACAGACGATACTTTTACTTCTCGCAAAAGTTTGCTACCATTTGACATGGTATGCTGCGCGTCGGTTTGCCTGGATGATTTCTACGGCCGGGTCTGGAATGGCGCCAGGCGTCCCGGCGCCCTGCTGGAATGATGCTTCTCCAAGCGACAAACACCATCCATATCATAACGCGCACCGGTCGCGGATTCGTCTTCGTTTTTCAGTCAAAATTCACCTTACTTTCCCAGCCAGACCCGTAACTCGCCGAGCGCATTCTTCGATATCAGCTCATCAGTTGAACAACAAAGTCTATTGAACTTTTATTTACCCATTGCGCGTAATTTTATTCGTAAAAGATGCGCAGATTGCAAACAACTCCAGACTTCAACTTTTCAATCTTCTGTTTTTTTTTCGTTTTCGTTTTTAATTAGAAGTTAAGCAACGTATTTCTAATTATTGACAAAATCAAAATGACAAAATATAAACTTTCTAATTTTTGATAAGACTTGTGGGCTGTAGCTTAGAGGAAAGACTTGGACAAGATTCGGAAAGTCTGTAAATTGCTCTTAGGTCGAAAGCTTAAAAACTTTTCCGCATTTCGGAATTTCAATTAGAAGCACTATAAAAAGACCCGCGGACAAATTCGACTAAGTTTATGTCGCATCCTGCAATATTGCGCGAAACGCGGAACGTAAAAAAGCGCACGAACTCGTAAAAGACGACACACGAGTGTCACAAAGTGTAAATAATTATTGCTCATCTGCTTTATGTTTCTGGTCCTTGCAGCTGTCGTAAACGTAAAAGCAAAAACGCAAAAAACAAGGAACTGTAATTACTGATGCCACATTGTCCTTGTATTTTCAAATCTGCGTAAAAAGTTAAAATATAGAGTATTTAATAATTTAAGCTTTTGCTTTAGATACTCTTTTTAAACGCACTTTATAATGACTTTCGTAATCTCGTTTAATCACTATTGTGCGAGCTTGATGAATGCGATAATTTTGTGGTAGGTACTTTTAAATCATAGCTCACTTTCTACACTTTTATAAAAATTTAATAACAAGGCAAGCCGAATGTAAGTAGAAAATCTATTTGTGTGATTACAAAGTTTGTTCATAACACGATTCTCATTATCGCACACTCACTCATCTACCCCACATCGGATAAGTGATTGACATGCGAATGTAAATATGTATTATGCTAATATATCGATTAATATGTATACGTAAATTAAAAGTGACGACGTATAATGTATACGCATTTAAACTACAAGTTAGGAAAGTACCTAAGGGTTGAGGGTTGGCTCAGCAACGCACGGGCAAGAAAAGAGCAACGCAACCCGCAACGAAACGCACGAAGAAAACTTGTCGTCCTTGTCGCCGTCCAGCAAAATTGTTCTGTTTGTTATTCACTGAACTCATTTCCATCTGGAAATCATTTCAATATGGTGGAAATGCCAAACCCCCACCAAACCCCCAAGGCCCAAGCCCAAGCAAATAAAATATCAAACAATAAAATAAAAGTGACGGCCAGTTTAGTGGTTCAATAAATAATCAATTTTTCCGATAAATATAAACCTAAATAAAAATAGAAAATAACATAACGCAAATAAAACATTTCTTAAGAACATTACTTCTACAGGGTGATCGCATAGAAATAGAACTGAAGACCAGTTGAATTTCGTGACATAAAAATGTCTAATTGGGAAATTTAGGAAAACGACATGACATCCGGCAATGGTATGAGTTGTCAAGAATGTATTTTAGGTTACAACTTCCTAACTATTTTGTTTTAAAAATCCACCACCCGACTGAGGCGCCCTTAACTTAATTTCACAATATGGTTCGTATGTTAGTTTGACATTTTATAAGGGGGGAAATTCAACTAGTCTTTAATTATATTCGATCGGCCTGTATACTATACTGCTTCAACATTTACTTGAACAACCAAAAGAGTATGGAAGTGGAAGTCTAGAATAAACAAGCAAGTTTATATGAAATAAAAGAGACAAATAAATAAACTATAATACTAAACTTCACTAGAGTCACATAAAAAGTATAGCGCAATACTGAAAATGCTTAAAAAGAAAAAACATTATTATACAGGGTACTGCAACTAATCTAATTAGCATAAAGGTACATTTTGTGAGTTTGCACAAAAATTGATTTTTCCATAAAAAAGCAAACAATTTATATTGCATATTTATGAGGGCAGGTTATTACAGCTATGGCAACTTTTGCAACTGGGTTACATTTTCCAACGATAATCTGAACTAGTCCGTCAATAAGTCACCACTGACCCAAGCTCAAACTGAATAAAATCGTTGATGTATTTATTAGAATTCGGCAAGAGAGAAGGAAATGGGCCGTTTGTTACACATTTTATGTGTTTTTGTGCACTTTTATTATCACCCCATTATTATTTTATCGTTAGCTATATGTCGTTAATAGTTTTTGTCGTTTTTCGATAGTTTTTCTACATAGTTGTTGAATCATAGTCAAATTTGCTACATCCTCACAGTTCATTTATCTAATAATATTTATTTTGTCATTCCAGTAGTTTGCGTTTACCATGTCACGATATTAGTTATTTGAAGTGGTTATTGCGGTAAACAAGTAAACAGACAAATAGAAACATGTTGACTTTGAGATAATTGGGTTAATCCTTTAAGGATAAGCAACGACAACCTTTTCATTTTATTGGTTTAACGTACATTTTATTGTTAATTGTTGCAAACAAACGTTATATAAGTTTGTTGCTGAATACGTCAAGTTGCAAGTAACAACTTTCGAAATGCACGGATAATGCAACTCATCCTGCAGCTTCCCAGAGCCGGCTTTATGCCGATTTTACTGATTCGGAACATTACTCAATTTTTTGTTGCATTTCTTTATGCCACAAATTTCATGTCGATTTTTTGGGGGGGGGATTTTTGATTTAAGGGGCCCCTGTCAGATGACTATGGCCTCAAATTAGCTAGAGCCGACACTGCAGCTTGCAGTAGCAATGGAAATTCGTCCTGGAGACTGCAATACAATCCTGAAATTGCGCTTGGCTCGCGGTCCTCATTCACATCGTGCACGATTGCTCAAAACTGATGCAAACATGTTGTAAAAAATTTGGCAAACTCTTTATATTTCTCATCTGTATACATTCCCTTCATGAGTAAAAACATTCCTAGCTTTGAGCTTTCTTTCATAGCTTGGCATTTCATACATTTTGTGGTCTTAATCGTCTATTATCATCACCGGCATCACCGCGCTTTTAAGTTTTAATGTTTGTTAGTTTGTTTTATAAAGTTGGATGTTTAAACCTCGCATATTATTTCAAGATTTCGTGAAAACGAGTTTACGAACAAATTTACGAAAATGAGCAACTTGATATTTTACCAACTTAAATTTAAAATGTATTACTCTAGCCATCTTTATGATATTGTAGTGAATAAACTATTCAACTACAGGCATAATTGAATTATACGCTTCGTGTAAAGTTCTTAGTTGTAGCAATATTGCTTCAAACTTACAGCTTCCATACTCTGATAGTACTGATATCAAGTGCAATTGCATTGCACTTACAATAAGATGCTTAAAGCCGAAGTCGTCTCAACTCGAATTTGCGATTCTGTTTCTACCTACAAGCTACAAGTTGCAACAAAAGAAAATCTTTGACTTATTCTAAGTAGAAAAAGTAAAATCGATAAATTTGTTGCTGAAAAAAAATAAAATGTGAATTTGATTTGATAGTTTAAAGTTTAAAGAAACCGTAAAAATAACTTTGCCCATTACACGTCTAACAAAGTGGAACTCGTAAGGGTGAATGGATTTTACAATCGCCATATTCCATATAGCATGCGCAATTACCCAGAAATTTTCCCTTCGTATTCTACCTATATACATGCTACATGCATGTGCTTTCAGGTTTCAATGTTTTCGTTTGGTAGTTACAGTTACATTTTCTAACCTTCATGACATAAATGCTTTCACGCATTTGAATGAGCCTGGCAAAGGTGGCAACTGGTAACTTTACATTTACCTAAAGCAATGAGACGTGTTTAAAACCTCTTACAAAAGATTCGTACTGAAATATTGCGTAAAGCTTTTGATAACCAAAGCTATTCGAAATTCGACGATAGTCCAAGGAAGTACTTACTTGAAATGGTCGACCATTTGAGATTTAGATATGCAAATTTAAATCCTTATGCCCACTGCTCACTTTGAGCAGATAGGCAGGATTCGTATGGCAGTTATGATTGAATGTTATTGGCCGAAATTGAATTGCCGATTGAAATATTATGAAAATATTCCGCTTCGATATGTTCGTAAAGCGCACACGAAAAAAATATGAACGTGAACTGAATGCCAAAAAGTAGCGCACGCAAACTATATCTACTTTTCTACTTATGGTGTGTATGTTGAAAAGATGAAGGGCAAACCGAGGAAAAAAGTATGAGTACCTTTTGGTATCTCACATTTTAAGGACGACCACAAGGACGTCCACATGATACCGATGGTAATATTGCGCGCATACAAATCCATGGTTCACAGGGTTTACCAGTTCAGCATTCAAACAGCGTGCATAGAAAAGAGAATCATTTCCTTGCTCCTTGCTTTATATCCTCGGCATCAAACATGCTTGAAGGGAAAAGTGAAAGTTGCCTCCTTCAAAAGTGAGGTGAAACAAAGAAGAAACTTTGATAGAAGGTATTTTAGCTCTATGGTCGCGAGCGCTATATAATATGAAGGATATGAGACATTATCCTTAAGGATCTTAAGTCTTAAGACTGTATACATATTCGGTGGTCTTTCCTTTTCCATGCATAACAAAATATTCACATATGTCATCGTAATTTCTTGCTATAACATTATTTTTGAAGAGAGCAAGCGAATTGAGATTGTAATTGCCAAGTGTGTTAATAAATTATTTAAAATATTAACTGCCGAATCTTTAAGTAGGTCAAATATGTACATATAAAAGTTTTCGTTTTCGTAAAGTTTGGTAAGTGTAGTTGAGCTTGCCCAAATTGGGTTTTAAAAACGTTATCAAAGTTTAGGACGTTTTCTCAAACTTTGGCTATTAGCTCTTTCAAATGTGAATATTTTTTATTAATGAGCAAAACGCAATCTATTTATGTGGTAGATAATTTTCAAATGAAAAACTTGAAACATGAGCACCCAATTAATCATATTTCGTATTCATTAGATGTCATTACGGCATTGAATTTTGTATGCAAGACAGTTTGGTTCATCGACTTGACTGTGTCGACAATGTCACTGTATTTAGAAGCACTATGGGGCGCTTGTATTGCCACCCTTTAAATGAAACCGATCCTCGAATACAATCAGGGCCGGTTTATCATTTAGGCACAATGTCTAGGGCTAACGGAAATTTGGAGCGTACGAAAATACTAGTTATGATTCTGACTTAATTTGAATATTTCATGTTAATTCTTATCTAGAACTAGCGGAATATATCGGGATTTTCTTTTATCATTGTTGAAAAAGAGAGGATAAATATGTAAATTGCTAAAATTATTGCTATCATGTGAAGTAAAACGAGAGGGAGAATAATATGCAAATAACCTGCATATTATAATATAAGACCTAAGCGTCCTACAAATTTCATTTCCTACTCCCATCTACATAGTAACACATACCTTACATAACTCACTAAAAACTGTGCCGTAAATGCGATATTACACATGGGTTTGTTGATTTTGATCGTGACCATGGCAACCGGCTATTACCGCCATGGTTTGTTGATTTCGCCATAGCAACCGAATGAGAGCGCTTTGCGTCAAGCAAGTTTGTAAACAAAAACATAATCGTTAAAGAATTAAACGTGGTAAAGCGTCAAAACTTCTTGAAAATAAAATTTGAATTAAATTGGATTTTAAAATGGTCGTCGGAAAAGTATCGTACCTAACGCGAGTTGTAAAGGCATTACACACTCGCGGAATAACTTACTCGCCGTTTCGCGGCGTCGTGCGCAAACTTTTTCGCTTCGTATGTAATAGCCTCTTTACAACTCGTGTAATGTAATATAATACTATAACATTACCCCTTGAAAATTCGAGAAATTATTTTAGAAAATTCTCACTTTTTACATAGATACAACTTTTTCCATTGAAAAGGAGCATATTATCTTAGGGCCTACGAATACCCAAGGGCGTAGGGCTTTAAGGCGGCCCTGGATAGTGGATACAAGATACAATACACGATGACTCGCAATTTGAGCGAACTGACGACGTTTATCTACAGTCTACAGCGAAACATGCCTATGTAGAGTGAATTCACCACGTACTCTATAATCATTTGACACTACCGTGACTTATTGTGTGCAAGACGTCTGTTGTCATTTACCTTTTCCATTTAAAGCGACGACACAGTCACTCAGGACTCAGGACATAGACTCGTGTTCGTGCAGGATGACAATACAATTCACAGTGAGTTGAGTTTGCATGAATGTAAATGTGCAAGTCGAAGTCGACGGCGTCAAACAAAGAAAGGACTAAGAAACTTTTGTTAAGTATATCTAGGTGTAGGATGGTGTAGGCGAGAATATTATAATAAGTTTTGTTTTCTTTCTATTTTTATTCAAAGCGAGGCAGGAAAAAGTTTTCCTGTTTTATTGAATTACAAATTACAAGGTGTTGGACATGATGAAAGCCCTTCATTCATAGTCTAGGATAAGTTCATGGAGGAATGGAACGATGGATGATGAAAGGTTAAGGACAATGAAGTTCCTTATCCTGTTCTCGGAATGCATAAAGTTGAACATGTCATTAATTTTAATTAAAGTGTAATTAATATGGTTTGCAAATCAAGCCGACACTTGAAACTCAAACTCGTCCTTAAAATTTCCGAGAAAATTTAAGGACTATTTATTTAAATGCAAATTTAATTAGTGGTACTACCGCTATTGTTTCGAATAAATAGTTTTAAATTTAAATTAGTTTAAGTTAAGGACGCGGAAACGAAAGTTTCACACAGTAGACCAAACAGTGGAACGCATTTTGTATAGGAAACGGGCAAGGAAGGGAAACCAAAATGATGAAGAAATGTTTATGTTTACTTGGGCAGCGGTTTGCGGGGTTGGCTTGGCTCATAATAACTTGTGCAACAATTTCTCGCGTTACGCTCGCCCGACTTCTTCGTGTTGAAATGTTGCGGTTTCCGATGCAGAACTTGATTTTACATTCATTTCCCCATGTTTTGTACAATTACTCATCTCATACTCTAGGATTTAGTTAAAACAAAGAAGAGTTAAAGTGTTAATGGTTCTTTAACATGACATGCCAAGATTGCCAAGGGCAGACGACTGATTAGATTTTTTATTTAGAATAATTGTTAAGTTTATAGCAGGTTAGAAAGAATTATACGAGCTGTCTTGATTTTGTATGTTGCTTAGTTTGCAAGTTTTTCTGAAAAGGACACCCATCAGAGAAGAACAGATGTCCAAGTCCAAGAGACGATGATTTTCCAATACAAGAAAAACTTGACTGCCGCTTTTTCTTCATAGGTATTTAATGGTAAATTCACGTCCTGTCGCGTCGTTCACTTTTCTCAATGTTGTTGTGATGTGTCGAATACAAATCAGCCAGGACTTCTTGAGATTCAAACCGCCGGACGCGTTTGAAACTTTTTTCGTGTACTTTTATGCATGTGTTACACCCACAGCAACCTTAACTTTGCTTCATAGACATACAAGGTATGGCATAAAGTATTTTGAAGACAATTTTAAATTTTATAGTAATGCCTTAAAAAATATAAGAAACTGCAAAAAAGGACGAAAAAACAAAAGAAAATGAGCAATTTCAATTGAAATTAAGGAGGATCCTGTTAACACGCATGCTACTACACATAGTGTGTGTGTATGAAGACAAAAATCCAATTATGGTGCTGTTGAACGTGTCTCATAAAACATCAGAACATCACATAAAACGACGCTAAGGAATGAACGAAATGACACAAAAAGGAGGAGGAAAACCACAAACCTATGACGCGCGAGGGTAGCTAATGTGCAAAGTGAGCAAACTCACATTAAAATTTCAACATGCGATGAACATCAATGTATGATCCACATTTATTGATTTCCCTTCATATTTCTAAATAACATAAATCGTAAATTTAAATTAATATTACTTGTGGTTAAGGAGTTATGGAGTTTCCTTAAAAAAGTTTTCCTTATAATTCAAACGAAAAATTTTAGGGCAGCAAATTCGACAGTTCGACAGCCTGTCAAACTTTTCAATTGTTTCATTTTCTTGACTTCCTGCAATTTACAACCTTTTGCAAGGTAATAAATTCAAAATGGCAATTTCCTTGACCATTTCCATTGTGCATTGTTTATAGTGAATAACTAACTCATTTGCATGCCAACTTAACAGACTGTTACAGTTTCGGTTGGGTTTGTGAAAATTAAGGATATTGAGCAGTTTGGAGTGTCCCGGGAGTTGCACTTGTCATGTTTATGCATGACATGTTGTTATCAGCCAAAGCTGGAGCCTTCAGCCTTCGAAGGGACAACAGGGACGACGCAGCGCAAAGCGATGCTAATTCGTGTAATCGCCTCGACTCGAGTCATTTATCAGATTCAGTGCGAATAATTTTTGCATTTAATTTAATTAATTATCATTAAGGATGTTAATAATTCTCCATTAAACTAAGCCGTAGTTTAGCTAAATAACATTCATTACAACCAGTGGCAGTAGCAGTTGAAGGTTTACAACTTACAATGCACCATACCAGGAAGTGGTGATAACACAGAAAACAACTTAGGTCCTTATTATTATTAGGTTATTAGGAAAAGAGACGTGAAGAAAAGCAATAGCATTATGTTAGGTTAGAGGCATTATAGCTGTTATAAAATTTAGATGAGCCTTAAAAGTGATCCTTTGGTGCTTTGGGTGCACGTATATGAACTTGTCCGACTTTAATGTAGCAGGACGAAGGACCTATAAGGACGAATAAACGTAGAGGCCAGAACACAACACGCAAGTAAGTAATCGAATACAGATAACATTTTCGTTTTTATGTTTATGCATGTGAAACTCGCCATAATGTAGATTTTTTAAGTACCTAGAATCTAGAATGATCATGATGTCCTTATAGTCCTTGCTGCGTAGTCGTTTAGAGGTAGGCTAGGGGCTAGGTTAACATAGTGATATATCAGCATTGCGAGGTTGCATTGAATAAATATTTGGCTGTATTCGAGTACTATTGACTTAAATAGCGCACTGCAAACATGCAAGCATGCACATTGCAGGAATTGCAACGGAAACAGAAACAGGATTCACCCATGAGGCATTTTAAACTCATACATCACATAATTTGCTATTTGCATCGAATCAGCGAAAACGGAGGAAAATCTGTTCGATTTACCGCTTTGCAAAGTTTATAAACTCAGATTTCAGAATAAGAATTATTGTTAAAAAATGAGTCGGGCCGACCCGCAACTTTTCGACCTTCGGTCGAAAAGTTACGTGTCTTGCCCTCTGGGAGTTCGGCGCTCCGCGCCTCACGAATAGAGGGTTCGGCGCTACGCGCCTCGCGGGTAGCCAAAGTTCGGCGCTCCGCGCCTCACAAGTTAGTTTAGCCCTGCACGATTACAATACTTCTCTAATGACAATTACATATGTCACGAAACATTAATTGTTTAGAAACAACGTAAGGC
>JARJDT010013902.1:0-10469 GCA_030264655.1 Leptusa sp. GC000079
TTCATTTCTTCGCGTTCCTTCTCGTAGCGGTCTTTTTCGCGGCGCAGCTTTTCATTCGTCGTGCGCAGTTTTGCATGCGCATCTCGTAATTCCATAAAGTCGCATTGCAGTTCGTTCATTTTCTTCTTGCTTTCACCTTGATCTTCCTCCAGCGTCTTCTTTATTTGATCCAATTTGCGCTTACCTTCGAGAATTTCCTTGTCTCGTTCGCGTTCCACTTCGAATAATGTTTGGCGCAAATCCCGCGCAAGTGTTGCAGTTTCCTGTAGGAGGCGTTGCTGGTCTTCGCGTTCTTTTTGCCAGGAAAGTTCCATGCGTGTACGCAAACCGACAATCTTTGTGCGGCCACTACTCAGGATTTTTTCTTCTTCCAGTTCGTTTACGCGGGAGTTCATCTCGGCGATTCGCACCTCCCAGGATGAACGCTCGGAGACGAGTTCCGTTTTCAATTTGGAACCTTCTAAACGGGCTTCCGAGAGTTCGTCTTCCATGCAACTTATTTGTTGTTCAAGGCTAGCAATCTTGGATTTAAACTCTTCAATCTATCAACAAAACAAAAAGGTTAGAAATAAAAAAATAAAAAAAAGTTGCGCTTACATCGTCTATGCTGGAAATGGAATTTCGATTGTCACGTGATCTCTTATCAGGATTGGCCTTCAAATCGCCGATTGTTTTCTGTGCTCCTTCTAACATGTGCTTGTAAGTATCCTTCTCCCGTTTAAACCGCGAGACTTGGGCGTGCAAAGATTGCATTTCTTCATTTAAAATGGTGATTTGACTTTCGTAGCGCATTTTGAGCTCGGAAACATCCGACTTTTTGTTTTTCTCTAAAGTTGCCAACTTTTGTTTCAACTCGCGTATTTCTTTATCCATAGCTGAGCTGTCAGCACTAATATTACGTTGAATCTTCGAGACCTTGTCAAAATCGTCAAGTTTCTTCCGCAATTCGTCATTTTCACGACGCATGTATTCCATCTGGTCATTCATCATCTCATTCTCTTTCTTGGCTTGCTCCACTTCCTCTTGTTTTTGCTCGAAAAGCATTTTGTATCGTGTTTTATCGCCATCGCCACTCGAGTTCTTTTTGATTAGTTCGGTATTTTCGCGCACTAACGCGTCGTATTTCTTTTGCAACTTATCTTTGGTGTCTTCGTAATCTTCTTCAAGGCTTTCTAATTCTTTACGTGTTGTGAACAACTGACTAGTGAGTGATTCCTTGTCAGAAACAAGTTTGGCTTTGGTGACAACGTGTTCCTCTTCGAGGACTTCATACTTGGCTGTCAAGTTTTCATATTCTTTCTTCTCCCTTTCGAGTTCTTTTTCCAAGCGGTCCATTTTGTCCTGGTATTCTTGGCGCACTTCAGATATTTTCTTGCTACCACTTGAGTTGAGTTCCAATGACTTGATTTTGTTTTTCAACGCGGTGAGTTCCAATTCTCGATTGCGTTGCTCTTTGTCCGCGTTTGTTTTCTGCACTTGGAGCTTTTTGCGTTCATTTTGTAAATCGATGTCTAATTCGGACGCTTTCTGCTCTAAACTTAACGTTTCAGTCTTAAATTCGTTTTCCAACTTTTTCAGCTTCTCTTCGAGAGTTTGCGTTTTCTTATCGGCTTGTTTTGTTTTCGCTTCGCTCTCGACTAAATCGCTTTTCAGTTTCTTTAATTCGTCTCGTAATATTTTCACTTCCTTCGCTTCCACGTGTGTTTTGATCACCACTGATGTTGCTGACCTTTCTTTCTGCAAATCTTTTTCCTGCAAAAATATAATTCAAATCAAGTTTATTGAAACGTGTGAAAAATTAAGTTGATAAACTAACAAGAGATTCAATTTTTGTATTTTTCTCGGAAATTGATTTTTCTAACTCCTGAATTTTGAAATTTAAATTTTCTTTTTCAGATTTCAACTTGTCTTTTGTGTCAGTATCCTGCGAATTTCGCCTTTTCTCTTCATTCAACTAAAATCAATCGCAATTTAAAATAATATCGTTAAAAATTAAAAGTAGGTAAGTAGTACATTTGTTTCCAATTGTTTAATTTGTTCTTTATTAATTTTGTCCAGTTTGCTGCTTTCTTCTTCAGCATCTTTTAATTTCTTCTGTAATTCAGCGACCTTTTTGGTCTTCAACGTAAGCTGAAATTTCGCATACATTATCTCCGAAAGTTTGACGCGCGACGTGTCGTTGCTTACCTCCTTGGATAGTTTACTTTTCTCTTCGACATCGTCTTTAAGCTTCCTCAGCTCAATGTCTTTTTTATCGCAATCGCGTTTAAAAGTATCGCATTTGTCTTTTAGATCGACAATTTCGCGTTTTGTCTCTTTCAGCGCAACTGCAAATAATTAAAACAGACAAAACAACTTTAAATAAATTTCGCAAAATAAAATCTTACGTGTTTCTAGCTTGAGTTTGGCGACGTCATCTTCAAGTCGTCTGTTTTCATTGCTTAAAATATCCTGTTCTGACTTGAGTTTATTGATTTTGAGTTTGTATTCTTCCTTTTCAACTTCACCATTAGTAAGTGATTTGCCAAGCTCATCGATTTTCGCCTTATTTTTTTGGAGTTCTTTTTCCAACATGTCACATTTTTTGGTCACTTCTTCAAGTTCTTTGGTGTTATCTTTAATTTTGATGCTTCCTTTGGCCTTGATATCCTCTTGGAGTTTTTCGATTTCGGATTCTTTAGTCCCCAAAGTACCCAAAATCGCTTGTACCTCATTTTCTAGATCATTGACCATAGTTTTCAACGTCAACTTTGTGGTTAAATCAGTAGGTGCAACAACTTTGCGCAATTTAAAAGCCTTTGCAGAATTCTCTTTAACTTTATCCAAAAGCTTCTGCAACTTATCGCGTTCTCTCTCCAACTGTTTAATCTTCTTCAAGTCAGCATCAACAGTTAGTTTGGGTTTCTTATCACTTTCCAATTCTGTAATCTTCTTCTGCGCTGTCTCAAGTTCTGTTTCCAAAGCGAGTGTTTTATTTCTGAACACGGAAGCTTCCTGTTCAATCACTTGCAGCTGCCGTTTCAAATCGACAGTTTGTTGATCTAAGCGTTCCTGCGAGCGCGATCGTGTTGTATCTTTGGATAATTTCTTAGTCAGGTTTATTTCAGCCTCAAGTCTTTCGCAATCGCGTTCTTTCTGAATAAGTTTCGTACGGATTTCGTTCATTTCAGTTTCGAGCTGTTTGACGTTGTCTTTATCTTTGTCGAATTTCGAAACGAATTTTCTATCTGTGGTCTTTGCAGTAATTTTGTCTTGTAGTTCCTTAGTCTTTTTCTTTAATCGATCGTTATCGGTCTCCAACTCTTCAATCTTTTTACGTAAAACTTTTGTTTCTTGCTCGTTTAATTCAAGTTGCAATTTTATCTCGCTCGAATCTTCCTCATCTTTAGCAAGCGAACCTTTTCTAGTCGTAGCTACAACACCAAATGCCACATAACTTTGATAATTCCTGCGAAAAAAGAACTTACGTCTGATGGTCCTAGTAGTGGTTGCCATTTTCTTCAATTGAAGCACTAACGATTCATTGTCATCCTCGATTCTGGAAGCTTTTTTTCTCGAAGTTTCAGCTTCTTCTTCGGCAAACTTGAGTTGTTCGCGAAGATCTGCTTCGCGCTCTAAAGAATCTTGCAAATCTCTTAAAAGTTGGACTGGATCATCTTGGGATCCACCTCTAGTCAAAGATTCGCGAGATACTTTCTGAAATAGATTTCTGTAATTATATCCCAGATTTGGTCCAAAAATATTTTATTATACCATTTCACTTGACGCACTTTTACCCAAACTGCCCAACATTGGCGCTTTACGTTTTGGTAAAGTGCTGGGTAATTTAATTTCGGTAGCTTTCGATAGCTTAGCATTAGCCTCATCTAATTTCTTTTGCAATGAACCGTTAAGTTCTTTTTCTTTGTTTAAATCTTTCTCCATCTGTTTAAACTTATCTAATTGTTGTACACCGCTTCCTCCTGACAACTAAACAATGCACATTTATTAATTATTTGATGGGAATTATTTGAAATATTGCTGTTTACTTCTTTGATTTTATTTTCACATTCGCTTTTTTCTTGTTCTAATTGTTCAGTTTTGCGTTCGGTTTTGCGCAATTTAAATGACAGAATTCGACAGTTCTTCGTCGTCTGTTCAAGTTCCTTCTTCAACGAAGAATATTCATCGGCCTGATCTTCACGGAAATGGTCCTGCATCTCTTCCATCTCCTCTTCGACATCACGCAGCTCTTTTTTCATGTCTTCATTTTCGTCCATGAGCTCTTCGCAGAGAGTTTCAGCCGCGAGCAGTTTCGATTTCAACTCGTCGATGGCTTTCTGTGTGACTTGGGGCGCGGGCCGATTGTCCAAATCCTCCTCCAATTCTCGTACTTTTAAATTGAGCGATTTTTTCTCGTCTTTGTAATCGTCCAACTGGCCCTGCAATTCGTTGACTTTCTGTTGCAGTTTCAATGCCTCGGAACTGTTTCCTTTGGACGTATCCATGGCGGTTAATCGCCGCAGCAATATATTGCTCTTCTCCTTTTCCAAGCGTTCGCATTTCGTTTTCGTTGCTTCTAATTCCTGCCGGAGGCTTTCCAATTGATTCTTCAGATCGAATTCGTTGCAATCGACCAGGGTGGTCGTTTCGGTCGACTCTGTGCCTGCCAAACTGATTGCGTCGTCGTCCGGTTCCATACTATCCGATCGCGTAAACTCTTCACGTTTTATTGGCTTGCTTTTAAGCTATACATCGTAGGAAATAAAAATTAGCCAACAACCCAAGCGAATCTTAAGTTGGAAACGTATTGAATGTGTGAAACAGATAAATTTAGAATTTCAAAATGAAATTGCAGTGCGCGGCGCGAATCGCGAATCAATACGTTTCCAAGATTTATTTTAATGAAACATCAGCGCAAAGAGTAGGATGAAGGATGGTAAAAAGCAAGCCTTACAATTGGTGATTTAGATTTACAAAGATAAAGCTCAAACCTTTCAACTTGCAACCTATAGATCAATAATCAATATGCGTTGCGGTCAGTCTACAAGGGATCATCGTAATTTAGCTACAAGAATTATATCAATCTGTTAACAACAAACTACATCATTGTTATAAATTAATGTTTGGAAAAGGTTCACAGCACGCCACATCCATTTACTTGTATCAAAAATTGTACATCGTGATTGTCTGAAGAGTCCACTTTGATGGGTGGTTTTACTTCTTTGACTTGAATGCGCCTCGGCGGTGTTTCCGGTTTCTTTATCGATGGCTCCTTAAAGGCTGATAACTTCTTGGCGCGCATTGCCAAACTATCACTTTTATTAAATACTGACGACGACTTTGCCGATGGTTTGCTAGTTTCTAAAAAACAATCTTCATTATTCCCATCCTCCAAAGCGTTTACAGTAAACCTATTATTGCCTTTTGTTTGGCCAGTATCAAGGGGCATTTTTCGTCTAAAAGGAAGCGTGAGGCTAACTGTCGGAATGTTAGCTTGTGCATCATCATCGAGATTAGCCAAATCTGGGGTAGATGTCCAAGATGAGGGATTCTTGAAAGTGACAGTCGGAGTCGTATCTTTGTTTTTGTCAAGATCAAGATTGGTGCTTGAAGACCAACTCCGGCGATTTGCAGGCGCACCATAGCTGCTCAAGCTGGGCGACGACGCGGTGAATTCGTCTTTGCGGATCAGATCGGGTTCTTTACGCTTGCCCCCGTGTTCTTTATAGTCGCGGAAACATCGCTTACATCTTGCCGGCCATCTAACTTGCGGGTGGAAACCGAGTGGACAAAGAGGGTCGCCTTTTCCAATTGGATAATGTTGCATGCTCATTTTGTATTATCTAAATTTCGATTTTCTATACAAATAGAAAGAAAAACAACATTGCAAATTGGATATAAGTTCAGGGTTATCAAATAGAACTGAAGAGCAGTTGAATTTCGCGCCATAAATAAATGTCAGAATTGGAGTGTGCGATGGCAGAAAAATATAGATTTATTTGTACATTTGTATTGACACAAGCCCAGGCAAGTTTCATTTTTTGCTTACCTACCACAGAGTATTACCTACCACACTATTGTATGATTCAACAATTCAAAAAGTTTTGAATGACACGTTATACAATTATTTATTATTGAAGGAAAATCAATTTGAAGTTGGCTTTGAAAACAAAAGCAACGAGGGGTTTTTTAAATTTAATTTGTCGACGTCCGTTATTGATTCACAACCTCGCTGCGCTCGTGAAAAACGAGGCCACTTCATACACTAGTTGCTTAAATAACTATTATTGCATTATGTTAACAATATTTTGTTGTTTTTAGTCTGATGACAAAGCAGTAACAAGTCCTTTTAATTTATAGTTTCCCAAACTGTGGGTCGCGGTTTTAGTGATGGGATATGGCAAAACAAAATTTAAAAATATGTATATTGGATATCAAAAAAGTGGGTCGTAATGTTTAAAAGTTTAGGAACCCCTGGTTTAATTTATATCTTCAGATCCATAGTCAACCGCAAGGAAAATGAATGATGCAAATATAAACATATTATTAGATAAATAATTCATATATTAAATAATTCAAGTTTTTAGTATTGATGAAAAGCACATGGAAATTGAATCATTGATTTGAAAAACAAATACACGTCTCTAAATCAATTCTTATAGTTTTTTCCTGCACTTCTGAATAATTTGCATTTTCTTTTACAAAATTGGGACTTGTACGGAATAATTGGTAAAAATCTAAAAAATAGGTCGTGTTTGGCTTGGTGTTATAATTTGAATTAAGTGTTAGTGTTCCACATAAGTACGTTGCAATCCGCGCCGCGCACGCATAACAAATAGCGAAAAGCCAAGTCAATCGTATAATGGTATAATGAATAAAAATAGTCATTTCGGCATATTATTAAGGAAATAACTATGCATTTGTTATATAATTATTATAATTTATCACCCTATGTATACACAAAGGATACAGTTGGTCGTTAATGCTTTATGGTTTCTGCCTTAAAATATCAGAAAAGCGGAATTCAAAGCGCAAATAAAATTACCTTATGCATATGTAGAAACCAACTTGCATAAAATGTATACAGTCACTTTGGCCAGCCACACGCAATCAAGCATTCACTTTTCTTATACTTGCAACTTCTTCAGCTTCAATATTCCCAAAAGCACCAAATTGGTAAACTCTTATCACACTTTTTTAAATCGCACACACTTATCTAGAATTGAATACAAATACACTTATTCCTCATCGACGAGCAAATATTTAACATACATGCACACACTAACTACGTCCAGCTAAAGCGCATACACGGCAAAATGCGCGTCTACGATTCTAAATTTAGTATGAGCATCTCGCGACGTCCATTCTCGACCAGACCTTGTCTAAATCTGTGGAAGCAAAGTAGATTTCGTATTTCGTCGTTGCCCAGATAAGTTAGTTGGATTCTTTCCTCTTCAAATCCTAAGCAAAGCGGCTTGATTTAAATATTTTAAGGTGCACATTAGCACTTTGGCAGATTTTTTTTTTGGTTAAGACAAAGATTGCTCAATGATTTATAATTATAAATCGTTACACAGCCGCAGCCGCAGATGATATAGAACCATCAGATCAAAAATTGTGAAAAGCATGGTGGGCAGGTGCTTTAACCCGCCGCATTTCATTGCGCAAAAATAGAATTTGCAAAAGTGCTATTGCTATAGGTATATCAGTATAATTTCAATCAGACATAAAAATTGGAAAATATCATTTCAAAAACAAGAAACGTTTTAAAATGTAGTGTTGAGACTGTTGAGACTTTTGGAACTTGTGACGTCAAAACTATATCAAACGGTTATCAAGTTGACACTCATCGCGCGCGCATTTCTGAATTTCTTGCTCAGTAGCGCTCAACACGTGTTTTGAAATACTGTTGAACATTCCATTTCGTCATTGAAAACCATTTGCTGATGCTGCTTGATATGTTGATTTCAAAAATGCGAATAAATTAAATTAAACAAAATATTATTTTCGATTTTTGTTTATTTTAGGTTTTCGATTGCGTGAACGATGGTTTACATATCTTATTTATACAGTCCGGCTGTAAGAAGCAACTTAGGTTTAGTTTCATTTACTTATTTATGAGGATATATCAGCTGAAATGACTACTAAATACGTTATCGGCTGAAAGTGAGCAAGTGTTTAGTTTTCACTTTAATATCGGCTGAGATGGACGCTAGCTTGAAAAACGATATGGTCGAAAAGGAAGTTCTCAAGTGCGTAAACAGATAATTGCAAAAAATATATATACCAGTGAAAATTGCAAAATATTTAAGTAGTTATTCAATTATTTAATTCACTTTGTAAAATCAATGAGTGAAATGAATTATATATGGGACTTTTCTGATCGATTGATGAAAGTTATAAAGTAAGTCTTGAAAAAAGAATTATTAGACAGTATGTGTTCCATTTCCTTTTTATTATCCTATAGTTTTTATCTCAAGATGCAGAAAGCGCATTCTTTACTGTATATACTATATGTATAGTCACTTTCAATTATCACTTGAGTAGATCAGTTGCGGGTTGCGGGGGGAAGCAAACATATTCAGTTTGACTCACTGAGAAATGCAAAAAGAAGTGAGCTTTATTGAGATTTCTGTATAATAGAAATCGACTTATGTATATT
Source organism: Leptusa sp. GC000079 (assembly GCA_030264655.1). Lineage (NCBI taxonomy): Eukaryota > Metazoa > Arthropoda > Insecta > Coleoptera > Staphylinidae > Leptusa > Leptusa sp. GC000079. The sequence continues at coordinate 8,645 of JARJDT010013902.1, forward strand.
AGGCATTAGTAATTACTTCTTGTTGCTTGTGTATCACATAAGCATCACAAGTAAACTCACAAAGTCACAACAGATCAACAGATGTATCCTATGCATATAACATTCTGACTTTTATGAGGAAATTACGGACAAGTGAAGTGTTTGTTTATCGTGTTTCGTATTTTTCTTGTGATATTGACCTTTCTATTTGTAATTTTAAATATGTAGTTATTGTATTTCAACGCAACCACAACCACAAATGTTCGTTTTAGTGGAACAATTACAAGATATTTTGGCGTTAAGTATTCGCAAAGCAAAAGTTGCCAAACATCCATGCACGCCAAAAATCAAAAAAACATTTAGATATTTACAATGCACATATAATAGCACAGTAGCAGTAGCTCATTAGCGATTAGCGTATTATAAGTAGTTTAATAATAAAACAATGCGTACAATTTGCCATGGGCTTGGTAGAATTTGTTGCTTTCCTTTATGTTCATATTTTGAATTTTGAGTCATGCTGAATTTTATAGGAAAAAGATTGATTCGACAAATTTGAATTTTATCAAACGCCTTGTTCGTTATCGAGCCAAGCCTATTGAAGTTGATGTCGAATCGACATGGGCAACCGCAAAGAAAAATATTTGCAGTAGCCGTTCAAATATACGATCAAAGGCATCGGTTTCTCCATGCAAGCAGTGAGTAAATTAAAAATAATTTACTACTCTAGATGTTAGAATTTATTTGAAACCTTAAAAAAATGAGAAAGTACGTTTGGTTGCATAAATGTTTCTCCAGGATGCAAGTGAAAATTGGTGAAAATCTTGCTGGAAAATTTACGCCTAAAACCACAATATCGATTACATAATTGTGAACATGCTCAAGCTCAATTCCCTAAACGAAAAACCTTGCTCAAAACGCTCAACTAACAAATAATTAATCCGATATTCTTCCGCATTCTTCTTTTATCATATAATGTTGAATATTGGTAATACTTAATTATCAATCAATTATCATCAACTATTTATAGTCGTATAAAATGCTTACACAAAATACTAATTTGTATGGCTTGTATCAGTTCCGACTACTGAAACTATAAAATAATGCGCTGATTATAATGACGAACATTTGCGATAACTTTGTTGACAAATTATTTTCATGGAAAACCATTTCTTTTTTATAACTCTAATTTGTTCATAAAACTTGAACCTATTAAATTTACTATTTATTCAAGGCTGGCAGTTTTGCGGGAAAAATGTCGAATTTAGCACAAAATAACTATTATTTATTAAGGTTAATGCGATTGTAGAGTATTACACATAAATAATTTTTTATTATTTCTATTTTGTGAGTGGCCACCGGCGTCAAAATTGCACTTTCTATAAAATCAAGCAAACATTTATTCCTTTAAACAATTTGCTTGTGATCAATTCATTAAATTGTATCCCTAGAGCAATGAATCAAAACTTATATGACATGAACAGCAGTAAACTATAAAATTGTATAATAATTGCAGTTTTCAATAATCATAACTGATGTCATTAAAAATACTAAGTAATATTTTCCATTTCGTTTCAACGTACATAAATACATTGAATATTATAAATAATTGTACAGATTCATCATACCGCGTGTCTCAGTAACCTGCGGACGGAAGATTCCGGAGGTACCGTTACACTAAGAGAATTTTTTTTCAAACAAAACCGTCATGGATTTTTGAGTACAACGACTGGAAAATATTGCCAAGTATACAGGGTGTTCGAATCTATAGGAAACAGTTATCAACTTTGTTATTTTAAATGGAACACCCTATGTTTTATTCATCCATTGGATAGCTCACCAAAAA
>JARJDT010013903.1:0-12887 GCA_030264655.1 Leptusa sp. GC000079
CAAGACAAAAATAATAAATATTCAAAAGTCTTAAAATAACGGCTAATCATTCCTTCATATGCCACGCGACGTAAAATGAATCAAAAACAGAGTATACTTTAAAATTTTGATTCTAAATTGAACAGGAAAGCAGTTGAAACAGTACATTCAGCGTGATGTGTATAAGCATATAGTAAATAATTACATTTCGATTCATTAATCATTCATTTCATTACCTTCGCTTTTAATTAACGTTCTGTTTCAGTCTTTAGTTGTTCGCTGACTGCATGAGAATGACTGCACTCAGTCTCGATGGAAATATCTCGTAATCTATCACAAAAGTGATGCTTGCTTGCACTAAACAATAGTTTTGTTAGTTCTAAATAATTTCGTATAGGTTAATTAAATTTTTAATCAATTTTGCCCAATATTAAAACATCAAATATTAAATATCAATATGTTTTTTTATGTGTACCTACCATACACAGAAAATGCCCGCTAACAACGCTCTATTAGGAAAAAAAAAATTATAAAATAAATAACACGAATTCATTTCGGATGTGCGTGTATTGAAATGAAATATTTGCTTAGGGATTTTGAACGCATTTCGCATCCGCGATTTTTTGATGATTAATTTATGAAAAAATAATCATTTAAACCTCAACTAGGTAGGCACACAAAAAAATGTTTGTGATTTCATTTTTCATTTCCCACTTTGACCAAAAATGCCTGCGTCAATTTGTTCATATAAATTGAAATTCTAGAAACAAAACAAATGAGTTAACAACATAATTATTTCGCTCGCAGCCACATTAAGTCATGTTCAAATTTAGTTGTTGCGCTGTTTACAGCGATATTTCCGGATTTGGGCCGAAAAGTTTCCGCATCAAGTTCACTCCGGCGCAAACAGTTCGCAGACAAAGCACAAAAAGAGACAACAAGTTGGACAAATGTAAAAAAAACAAGCGCAAACGTTGATATAGACCTTTACAATGAGCGTAGTCGAGTTGTTTCAGGGAAGGAAAAAGAAATCCGATTAGGACACGGACGACTTGTGTTCGCGTATGTTGTACCTGCGTCTAGATTTGATTTCGCCTGCAGGTGGAACGCGAGGCTTTTGAAAAATTATTCAGGGACCCAGTTTTAATCAATTTTATTCCTCGTCGCTCTCTGATGTAAATACTTAAGTTTGCGAGATGCGATTCGAACTTCGAACAAGATGTTTGCGAGTTGTTTTCCGCGATTTGCCGGGGATGAGAAAACTAGGTGAGAAATAATTGGCATTATTAAGACAAAAGGCGCGTGTGCATGATGAACGTTGATGATAGGGCATTAACTTGAGTTGCATGTCTACAAAGGATTAAGTAATTACAGACATATACTCCTTTCATTAAAACATTATAAATTCAAATTTGCCACGCGCAAAAAATCATCTCGCTAATGTTTCCAAGCACTCGCCGCAGATTTTAGTTAATAAAATGAGTGCGCTGGTATTAGACGTAAACGTAATAGCCCATAATTTCCTCTAATATACATCCAAGTTGTTTTTTGTTTTCTTAAGGACTCGGGACTTTCATTCTGATGTGACTTTTACTCCGCAAGGAGTGAAACAATGAAACACATCTCGGCGAAAAGAAAAAGCTTACTGCTTTGCGGGCGCGCAACAAAAAATCTAATGTCCATCTAAAGCAGGCTGCCAACTTGGAAAGAAAGAAATAGTTGCCGAATTGGAAGGAAAGTAGGAAGTCATTACGATTGCCCCACCGATCTAGCGAAAAACATCAAAAACTAGTTAGGAATCTACGATTTACGATGCGCGACCAGTTTGCTATTGCTAATCGCGCACTTTCGACACACGAATTTTAGCTTTATGTTTATGTTTCGAGGCAATCATAAAACGCGCGCATCAATTTCGCACCCGGAAAATTGCCAGCGAGTGAAAATTCGGCGCTGCCTTGAGGGGTAGTGGGTGGCACGACCCATGCGTCTCTATCAATCGCCTCGACGTAGGCCTTTCAAACAAGCCCCAGCCCTGGAAAAAAGCTAATATATTTTCTAAATTAGCTTTTTTATTCGTGTACGCTGGCCGCACATGTAGAGAGTGCTTTCGTCGACTGACGTTCCCCATAGAGCGAAAAATTGCCGGCCGCGTACAGAGCCCGTCTAATGACGACACGCGGCATTAAATAATTAACTTGGAAATGCTCGCCGATTAATCGTCCCTTTGTTGTTTCGACATTCGACGGCCAAGTGGAGCCACCAGCATGCCATGCAGTGAGACCTTAAGCCTAAAGTGCATCATTACATAAAACACACAACTTTGTTCATTTCATTTTTGTGCCGACGCCGTCTACGAAAACTCCCGATGCAAACAGAAATAAGGCTGTTAAAAATAGCTGATTTTAAAATCTTAGCTTTTGCGACACACACAAATCGAATCACTAACGCTTTTGAGATGATAGAAAGCGACTTTTGTGGCTGCTTTGGAACTAATTATAAATATGTTTTGGTGTTTAGTGCGTGTACTTGTGAACATGATCTTGTTTTTCTTTTAATCAAATCAAAAATGCAGATATTTAGAACTAGTTTCATTGATGACCAACAGATGGAGAATCCTTAAACGATATCGCGAAATAAGCAGTTTAAACTTATAAAATATTAAAGTAAACGTTGTGAAACGTTGAAAAATTGCTTGCAATGTGCGAATTAATGTCTGATGTACAGGTTATGTGTGCCCAACAAGGTAGCGATTTGACAGCATCCTTAATACCCGTATTGTAAAATTAAACAATGAGGTTATAAAATCAATAACTTGTTTGCCGGAATGTCTGACGCGTCGTGCATCATGAGACATGATTAATTTTTCATCACTGCTATTAGCCTAACGAATCAAACCTACTCTATCGTTAGTGTTTGAATATTGTATGTTCTAAAATTGTCTCCGCGGATAATACGTTTGTTTTTTTCGTCGTCAGAAGTAAAGAAGTTAGCTACCGTCGTTAAATATGAATGATGTTTATTAGCGAGCAGTTTAACATTTTATTGGAAATTTAATCTGCTTGCTTTTCGTGCTTGCGGCAGGATTGATAGTACAATAAAAATTTACAATTCAATTCAGTTAAGTTTTTATTATCGCTTTGCTCTGGTAATTATTACACAAATGTTGCCCTTGCAAATGCACAACTTTTATATGTAGTTTGACTTTTCCTCTTTCTTATCGCATCGTGTCGATCAAACATTCATGCTCGTATCATCATAATCATAAAATCATTATTAACCTTTATGCTTGCGATTGTTATTTGTATCATTATTAGCTCTCCATTCGACACAAACAAATAAGTTTATTATACCACTGGTTATAAAATCACCAAAATTAATTTCCCGATATGTAAATAACGCCGAGCTTTTTTTGCGCAATGTGGGGAGTACGTGCTAGTGGTTGGAAAATAAATAATACTTTAATTATTCAAAATTTGCGCGCGCGCGTGAACCATTTTAATTAAAATTTCAAATGGATTCGACTATCGGCGAACGAGTGCAGTAGAGCAAGCGAGCGCGTATTTTATTGGCCAAATCAATTTGGCTAAGTTGATCGAAAGTTGGCCAGTCCCGGCCGGGCGCTATTTAAAGCGCTGTCTGTGGCGACTGCAACGACTCCCTGTAGTCTTTCACGGCTTTACTGCTAGGACCATCAAAGTGCCCCGATCCTGTGTGGTCGAGGAAGGAATGGGGCAAATAAGTGGTCAGCACGACCAAGTCGTAAAGTCGATCTGATTGACAAGTGCCGCAACTTTACGATCCGCTCCGGCTTCCTTTAAAAATACTTTAAAACTCGACGACTCACTATCGTAAATTAAGTTATTGATCCTTTGACCGTTGATGCATAACTTCAACAGTTTACAATCGCAATCGCGGCCCAATATTTGACTAGTTTCATCGCGCTGATGCCATGCATGCATGGTTTATACTTGGATTACTTGGAAAATATTTATTTATTCATTATCTGCTGTTCGTCCTTTTTGTTTCAGCTGCCTTGAGTTGTTTGTGAGATAGAAATTGACCAATTACATGATGGCCCTGACGGTAATAACCCGCCTGAATTCGTTGATTGTTTGCTTTCTACTGATATTGTTTACTTTAGTCCGCCGATGACGGAAAAATGTGAACAAATACTTTCGAAAATTTAAGAGCCGAAAACAACATCAAGTTTAAAAGCGAAGAGGGAACGAATATTGGTTAATTAAAAGTCTCTTTTAATAAATTGATTAATGACTTTGAATTTCGTGCGCTTGTAATTTGGGAAGTTTTAAAGGTAAACAACGCGTTCACCCCAACATTTTCTTTCTTTATGTTTTTCTAAAACATAAATTGAAAGAAACAAGCAGGGCGAGCATATTCAAGAAAGTCTTTACGAACCATTTAACAATGTTTTATGCATTGAGGTTTTAACAAGTCCAAACAATGCGCGCATTATCCTGGCACATTTCCTTTTTTGTTTGTATTAAAACTAGAAAACTTTTAAGTGTTTCGATTGTTGATGCTAATGCGTAATATGTTTGAATAAATTTCAACCATTTCGGTTTATAGTTCGAACGAAATAATTCCGAGATATTTTCCAAATAAAATGAAATGAAAAATACAAGCTGGTACTTTGTAATCGTCCTAGTTGAGGTTATAATAGGGCAATAGCGAGTCGTGTTTGTTAATTATTCGGATTAAAAGCGCGTGCGACCCTCCACCCTCCTCCCTGTTATACCCTGTTGCCGCTGCGATCGACCCCGTCGAAGCCCGTAAGGTATTTTCTGTTTGATCGCAATTTATTAATACGTTGCTACATTATTCAATTATCTGCTGCGTTCAGCATCATTCGTTCGCGATTTCATTCTCTTGTTTACGTACCGAAATATCATGAATACCAAACAATAGGTTTCAATACAAAAAATATTTTCCTAGCATGATTCGCGTTTTCTTTATCTTTTGTCATAATTCCAATTAAAAATGTCATCTTTTTGCCAATTAAAAGAGAAAATTAACTTGAGAGTAACTTTTTCCCGTTTAAATTTAAATAAAGAGCAAGTTTTTGCAACTTGTATACTTAAATCTCCATCGATGCACTTTTAAGGAGTCGAGTAGGAAGAGGAAGCAGTGTTTATCCTTAAGGATTGCGAATTGGAAATGCACCCTTTGCGAGGATGCCTGTAAAACGGTTAAGAAAAACATTTTTAAAATAAAGTGCGCGAGCTGTGAAAAGCAGGATTATTTCACGTTCAAAAACGCTCGAGACATTGACACGACGACGACGAAGACGACGATCGTCCTCGAGTTCTTAATGGAGCCATAAAGACCTTTTAATGTTTGTATCTGCTCTTAACCCTTATCCTTATCCGCGATGCGCAGGGGGTGCAAAATAAGCTCTTAGTACACGCTCGCAACTAATAATTTATTCTAAATGATCTCGTACTTTTTGTTCGTTCGTCTTTTACTTCTTTTGTTGCGTTGTTTTGTTTGTGTTTTTTTTTCGGCGGGCGTTGTGCGAGTTCAGTGCTTTGTGTTCAAAAAGACACCGCGCGCAAATAGGATTTGACTAGCTCTGAGAGCACGAAGAGAGAAAACCTTTGCGAAAATCATATTTGAGTTTGCCTCCTCCCGCAGCCTCCCTTTGCGTCCTCGCTAATCCATTTATTCCAGCATCCGCCCACCTGCTCTGCTCTATTTCCATTTCCACATGCACATATACAGGATGTGCCATTTCAGACGCGTTCTGCCATTTCGCATTCGACATTGACAAATGCTCTTATCACTCTCTACGAGTGACATCGCCGTCTCGCATATTGCTAGGCAGACGCCGCCGCATTGTGTTGTGGAAAGTACTAAGTAGTTTTGATAAGTTTAAGGCGCTTGTTAATCAGAATTTTCGCCGTCTATAAGTATGGAAAGCGCCTTTGCCTCCCCTTCTTTGCCGGGTGTCATCGTGTAAACTTGCTCGCAACTCGCGAAGGCACTTGAGAAATAGTAGTTGTTTGATGCGGCTGAGGAAAAAATCTAATATGTGATGCTTAGGGGACGAGCCCCTTTTTCAAGGTTCACACAACTTCGCCGAGAGTTGAAATTCACACTCGTGCACATACGAACGAACGAGAAGGACGAGATTGTCGTCTTCGAGAGACGAGAGAAGAAGCAGAACGACAACAGACGTTATTAATGATGTCATTGTAATCCATTCTCGTTCTTTGAGCGAGACGAGCGCGCTTCAAATGTTCTTTTCTTTGCAATTTGGAAATGCCATTTGCCTCCCTCCACCTCGCATTTACCTTCCGCATCTGCATGCGCATTGTATATTCATATTTTTCCTTCGTATTATTACAATGATTGTACCTGATATGCCTGATGTACGTGATATCTCCGTGTGCGCGTATCAAAATAAATCGCCTAACTGAAACTTGCAATTCGGGAAAACCTCGACTCCTTTGTCACTGCGTCGACAATACGTTCTCTAATTGTTTCATTTTTCCACACGACGAGCAATTAAATGCGCGCGACATGATCATATGTCTGTGATGTGCTTGCGGCTTAAGACTAAATGTGGCTCCGGAGACCGCATCGGCAAAAACCAACTTCCTGCCGTGATTGATGAACAGAAAAACTCGCCAAATGGCTGGGAAATGGGAAACTCGTCGATTCCCAAAGCTGTATTCAAACAAGAACAGGAAACTACTCCAATTTAATATTGTAATGAAAAGCAGCATAAAAATATCAACTGTTTTCGAATTTTCTAAAGAAGTTGTTTAGATTTCAGTTTGATTTTATGAACGTTGTTGGCAATTTTTATGATCTGTCTTCGATGGCGAGGAAATCGGTTTAGACACGAGGCAATCGTTCGTAAAAAGGTAGCTTACCAACGACATGACTTTCATGACACAACTACCTGACTTTCTCATACATTTTGCATTTCATTGTCCTTGCTCGTCGTGCTAGAGCAACTCGTGCGCCGCAGCAATATATCGAGTTAGTTGACTCTATGAAGACGAATCGATTTACTCACATGCGTGACAAAAAACAAGTAGGTAGACTCGTGTTCGCGTTGGGGATTTCGTGGTGGAAGAAAATAAAAATCTAGTGATTTTAAAGAGGACGACTTCCAGAATTAATTACACTGGTGAAGCAAAGCGGGAGAGTTTAAAACTTAACAATTTCCCATTAGCGCAGTTTAACTCGTGTAAGAAGGCCGCCTTCTTGACGCTTAATTGTTTCGAAATAACATGACAAGCCGAGTTGTTGCGCGTTGCGTGAACCTGAAGCTCCGGCAAGAAGCAGCTAGTCGAAATAATAGAAATAAGAGGGTTTCGGAACGCAAAGGTGTAATAACCGACACCTTGCAAGCAGCGCGGGAAGCGCCTTGAAGGCTTCAAGTGTGTTTCTAAAAGTGAGTGTAACACGATATCAGATAAAAGGCGCTCCTTCAACTTTCTGAATCTAGATTTGCATGCGTAGATATCAGTAGTTCTCCTCTTCTTCTTCTTCTTCTTTGTTCCTTGTTCTTCTTCTTTTAACAAGCAAACATTCTTAAAACTTTATGTATGGAACGCGGGCTTTTCCATATAAAATCAGTAAATGTGTTTTCTTAAGTACTTATTCAATTAAAGCCTGGATTTTTAAATTTTTTTGAATGACTTTAATTCTACACAATAGTGTAGAATGAAATATAGATGGCGCCCTCATTTAACAAGTAGAAGAAACGCAAATGTCTATTCCTTTTGACATTCTAACCTCAACTATCAGTTCTTAGAACTTTGAACTTGTTTGGAATCCGTCTCATTCTAAACTAGTTTCAGAATATTCTATTATTTGTCTCTTTTAAAACAGCTTTCCAGAACTTTATACCTTTCTTAATGTAAACTAAATCTGAGTTAAATTTGCGTTAAGTTAAACACTTGGTGGAGTATTATGAGGATGAGTTGATAGTTATTGGTTCGGAAGTCCAATGCCAATACCTATTCCAGTAAAGTCTGAACATCATCCATGCCCTGTTCTAATAACCAAATCCAAGTGGCAAGGAGGGAAATAGGTAAACTAATGTAATCGCTCGGCGGCGGCGACGATGATGATGGCATTTCGAGTAAATGCATTCAGATCTTCGATAAACACGAACTGCTCCTCTAAACCAAGTAAGCAAGCAAACTACAACTAACCATGGCATGAACCATGCAAAGCAGCGCAGTCGGGGCAGGAAACACTACAACTGAATGTGCAATTAACCAAGATAAACTTTAAAAGATTAGTAGTCTTTTTCTATTAAGTTTACAGTAGTTTTTCACTATTTCTGTGAAAATATTACATACACGTTGAAATGCCTAGATATGTCTGTCATTCATGTTATTGGCAATGAGACTATGAGGAATTGGCTGTTAGGGTAGGGGGTGGGTAATAGACTAAATTACAGTTTAATTCCATTACCAATTCAAGACTAATTGCTTTACCCAAACACGATTCATCGCTAATACCTTCGCTTTCAAAGATATCGCCGCAACGATTACAAATTGCTAACACGCCAAACATTCGATATAGAAATTGTTAAGAATAATTTACAACTAAATATGTCAGAATTGGCAATTTGCTGCTAAACCGCATGCAATTTCGGGCCATCAAAATGGATTATTTGCATCGTGCGTTTGATATAGTGCGTCGGACATTTTCTATTTTCTCGTATAATATGCACGATTTAGCTGCAGATATCAGCCATAACTCGATGATAAACAACAATCGCCAACGATAATTAGAATTTACATGAATGCAACAATCAGCTCGATATGTTGTGCGAAATTGATTAGTCACAAATTCATTTCTAAACAGTTAGCCTGCTACTAAACAACAAAAAACTTGTAGTGCGCTCAATGCGTTTCGGCTTTAAGTTGCAATAAATTTTGCTATGGATTGCGAGATCGATAAATTAACGAACAAATTAACCTGTCATTAACAAATTACCAGTCTTAACAATTTCGAATTAAAACCTGCGCGCAATTAATCACGTCATTTACAAAGCGCCCGCGCGGCACATGCGTGATTTTAACCAACATTGTGCGAGTTTTTTGTGCGCTGTTAATGTTATGTGGAAAATGTTATCAACGCACTGACTGCGAACCCGAGAAGCTTAAAGTTGCACCTGGTTTTCGCACCCCGCAGTTTTCAACAAAGTTTTAATAGGAAACCATAGAAAAAACACAATGGAAGAGTTCTTCGTTGCTTCTCGGCGCATATTCAAATAACTATAGATATTTTGCGTCGATGAAAACGACGGCTATTGTTAGACATAAGTGGCAGTAAATCAGGCGCAAAAAAATGCCATAGTGTTGTGTGCCTTTGGCTCGTAAGTACTTTAAAAGTACAAAGAAACCTATCAGAACATAAATACTTTGAAAAATTACACCCGCGCGCAAGCAAACAAACTCATTTTTTTCCCATGAGGCGCGCGCTTAAATTAAAACCGCCTGATGGCGATGCTTATTGAAACCTGCCTGCCCTTCTGGCAGAGTGTGGGTGGCAGTGACCTGACCTGGATGTGCAGGATCCTGGTTAGTGCCTTGCCGTAACGGCTTTCAAGTGTCTACGTGCGCCTTCGCTCCTTTGGCTATTTTGTTCCCGCCGAGCCGAGGAACAGGAAAGCTATCGGTTGATGGTATTTACTTGCCGGTTTATGGACTGCAGTAAAAACCGCCATTGCATCAATTTTACTGCACCACTAACAACAAATCATGCATGGATACTACCTACCTATGTTAATACTCCTGGTGCATGGCTCGAGTCGAGTGTTTCCATACTATGGCAAGCAGTTCGCAAAGCATTGTTACGAAATTGCTTGGCGAAATCCGCTAGTTTCCTGCAAACTTTCATTTAATTCACCCAAAAAACTAAACTAAACAAACTCCAAGTCGAAAGAAACTACATTCTTTTCTCATCAAGCGCAGTGGCGCGCATGTGAAAATCGGAAAAAGTTTGCACGTTGTTTACATCAGCCAAGGAGCCGACTTGCAAACTGGTTGTTATCGTCCTAATATCAAAACGAGTACGCCACCCTTTTCCCCAGTCCTTATTTTCTTTTGATGCGACTGGGGCGAAATTGTCTCTGGCTAACAAATTATTAATAACGCGCGCGCCTAGTCTAGGCGCTCACTTTTATTAAACGCGCACTCATAATGTTTAATAAAATTTTAAGAACTGAAAGCAACAACACTATACGCGTGGCGTGGTAATTTTTTCTCTCTTTGCTACGCGGCGAGAAGAATTTAATTAACGTTTACGATAGTCTATTGAATGTTGTATTATATAGTTCTAGAGGGCGACAAATTGGTTCTTGGCTCCTTTTGCCGCCAGTGACACACAACAATACCAGCGGGGAAAGAACTATATACCTAGTGTTAGTGCAAATTCAATGGCTTCCATTTGCCTGTACGCACACATTTTCACAGTCACGTTATCGGCGAGAAAATTGAAGTAAATTTGCTCGTGACTCGTCGACAGTCGAGTCGCTATCGCTACTTGTTCCCATTCGCGATAACAAAACGCCAAATAAGTGAAGAGACAAAACGATGCGCGCAATAAAACGACCCTTCGCATCCATCGATCTAGGACAACAGTTTTCCACGCCTGCATAGATATAGAATAAAATACGAAAATGCTCGTTTTTTTCAAATCCGCGCTAGTCGCTTTTATTTCATCTGTTTCTGTTAGGTCTAAGCTGTATAGTTACAGACTTGTTGGAAGTTTGCACATTCGAATAATATAAGTGAATAATTGATGATCCTCGTACGTGACGTGCTTCAATATCTCGACTTGAAACATTGAGAAACAACGACGAGACGGCAAACTTCCTCCTTACAGCAGTTGAGCCGAGTTGAATCATTGCAAGGCTCGGAATATTGCTCCAAACACACAATACCCAAATTAAATTTACTTAGTTTCAGTTGCGTTCACAATCACATTGTGCATTGCAACAATCGACGTTCAAGAAATTTACCTACCTACCGTAGACGACTTGTCGATATTGTAGCTCGGTTTTATATCCATGTGTGGGGTGCAACGTGTGTAAACAATCGTCGATTCATTTGTTATTCAATCAATATTATACTCCTACATCGGAGCGCACTTGATGTTATTGCATTTACATCGAATGCTAATGTTTCATGTCCTTTCAGGTAAGAGAAGTTACTTACTGTCCATCACACACAACATGCACAAGTTGTAGGCAAATAACATCAAGAATTTTAATTGGTCCTTGTGGTTCTTATTAATTGAGTAAATCATAGTCAACTGAATCGATTTACATCGTAGTTGTTAAGGAAATTTTTATCATAATTACATTATTATCGAAATTACAAGATCGACGTTAAATTATTAACAGTTATAACCTCAAAACAGCAAAAAATGGATCACATTTTCAGCTGGTTGCACTGAGTGCGCACTCAGTTTGCACTCAAAACTTGGAAAATGGGTCGTAGAAAAAGTTTAGTACGTAACGCGTGTTGTAAAAGCGCTACACAGTTGCGAAAATAATTTTTGCTTCGTGTGTAATTTACAATTTTATATAAATTTCTTCTTTAAAATTGTGTTTGTTTTCGGTAAAATATAAGCATTTCATTATTTTTTAAGGATTAAGGATAACAGCATCCGTTTTAAGGATAATAATTTTTAAACTATAACGTTAAAGATAACTGATGTGCATGAATGTAATGTTCCATTCTGCAGTCAAATTTAACATTATAAGCGAACATGTAAGGACGAGGACGAGATTCACTTCCTTAAGGATATGAAGGTAGAGCGTATAATATGACACATGAGGTTAGACTTTCAACATGTTAAGTCGTCTTCTCTTGCATAGTGCTTTTATTAGTTTAGTATATGTAAGCATAATAAGGATATCGATCAGGAGCAGGACAAACAAGTAGTTTTTCCAAACGCATGCAATAATTACACTTTCGTGTTGAAACACTCTACGTTTAATTACGTGACATTAATAAGTGTGTCGTGCCGATGGTTCATTTACTTCGTCCTTTTCCGGCATGTGGATATTTGTCCACCACTCATCAGGTGGTATAGATTTAGGTTATCTGTTTCAGGATTTTTCAATAGCTTGCGAACGGAATAAAAACATGTCATGCGATGCACGCCACTGTCAGGCTGTAGTTATTATTAAACGCAGCCCGGCGCCTTCACAGTGTGCGCGAATCCTGCGCGAAAAGATTACGTAAATCAAATTTAATTGCGCTCAAGTTGCCTTTAAACATTTTGTTTTGTGCACTCGCGTTCGTTGAGTTTGACGCCCGTCGGGGGCGAAACTACCTCCAACTGCAATGCAACTAGGACGACTGCTGCAAATCTACACATTAATTGTGTTAAATTCACTAAATAGAGTTTACGGTAATTGCGGAAATTTAAACTTTGCGTGTTTGGGAAGTACGACATGCCGATTTTACCAATTTACCAATCGTTTCAATACGGAAAGTCTTTTGAATTCCTTTAAACGCTTTTCTTTTCGAAATGGAAATCACGATGGGGGAAATCAAGCAGACGAGATTAATTTGAAAGAATATTATTTGCGTAATAAAAAGAAAACGCACACCACGCTTTTTCGCTCGGGGCGAATAATTAAAATTTTAATTGAAAGGATGAAGGATTTCAATAACCATGTCAAAAACATTTAATTGCGATGCGTCCGCGCCAAGTTTATTGAAAATGCGTTTTCCAAGTTTTACTATTATGTACATAGACTAAACTATTTCGAGAGTTTGAGCGCAGACAATAGTATATAGTGTCACAAGGGAGTAAAGTCGGGGGAAGTCGCCCGCCGCTGTGTTTGCCTGCCCGAGCGAAGCGAGGGCAGCGAAACAGCGAAGGGCGACTTCGACTTTACTCCC
>JARJDT010013907.1:0-14337 GCA_030264655.1 Leptusa sp. GC000079
GTTATTTTATTCTATGAAATACGCGTTATTAATAATTATTCGGTTCACAATGAACGAAGGACTGTTAATCGCGCTTTGATCACTCTCGAGTTTATGCGATGATTTCTTGGTGTGGCCAAGTTTTATGCTGATTTCTTTGATTATTTGTTCGAGTTAGGTCGGTAATTCGCTCAAAATTCCAGCAAAACGCTTGCTGGAAAATGGGAAATTCGCGTGAAAATGCTGCGAGAACGCACGTTTCCACTACTAATCATGTCAGGCTGACATTCAACTGACGTTTCGCGTAAACCGCGTCGCGCGCGCGAATTCAAACTTATCCTGTTTATTCCCACTTCGCGCTCCCGTCTTTCTGCGGGATCAATAACTATTTTCATGCGCACTCTATCGTCCTAGAAACTTCATCCTAGACTTCGTTACCTGTTGCGCTTTGTTTCAACAATCAAAATTTAAATCAACGAAAAAATTGTTTTGCGCAACACAAATCAAATTGTAAGTTAGCTATTCAATAAACTTTTAACTTTTAATTTTATTAATTAAGTACGTTGATAATTAAGGCAGAAAATGTGCAAAATGAATGAAGACCAGCAAGGGAATGAACATATGGCAGTTTTGCGCTCGGAAATCGCCGAGTTTTTGTTACATTGCCAGAAAACAAACATCGACTTTGAAAAAGTTTACCAAAAGGCGCAATCGCAATTAACCGGCGAAGAAAAACACTCACCGAGGAGTCCAAAAGGTCTGCGAATCGCCAAACGTCCAGTGCACTTCTGCATCCTCGCGACTTTTCTTGCAATTTTGCTCTATTTGCGTTGGGAACAGTTTTCAACGCATTCGATCGCCATTTCCAGGATTCTCATGATCCAAACATTGCCCTTCTACGACTGGCGTCCGTTAAAAAACGAACGGTGTCTTATCAAGACTTCTACATCAACCTCATCTCCGAAAGTTGAGAACTTTGTTGATTGCACTTATTGCGAAGCAATCAACACAATTCCAACATTAACTTTCAACAATTTTAACGAAGACGAAGACGCTGATGTCATCAAATCATATTACGATATCGACGCGCCTGTTCTCATCAATAATCCGCAATCAAAAGCACAAACTTCAAGCACTTTTATTGATAGTTTGCTTGAACTTGAACCAAGTGATGATTATGCAGCGTTTGAGCCATGCGATATCGCCAGCAACGTGCATATTAAACGCTTCGCAAACATACGGGAAATTTTCACGCACATCAAAACAGCGCCATTTTACTTCCTGCATTATCGTAACTGCCATTATGGGGCGAAGTTATTTCGACGGCATTTTCCGCGCCCGCGTCTCATGCATATTGACTTCTCCCCGGTGCAGCAATCATGGTTGATGGCTTCAAGTGATAATTATAAAGGGCATGCAAAGCGTCTTCCGTTGTTGGACAGAGTTCGCGTCTTGGCGCAAGTGGCAGGCGGGTTTAAAGTAACACTTTCGCCGTTAGTTGAATGTTTGCAGGCTTTCCAATGCAAGTTTGTTGAAGTATTTATGAGCCAAGGGGATGTTCTGCTTTTTAGCGATTTGTGGTCGGTGGAATATCAACCGGTCGGAAACGAAAGTTTAGCTGTTGTTTTAGAAGCACATTAAAGACAATTAAGTTACATAAAACATAACAAATGCATGAAAAATACAAAACAAAATGGCCGCAACGATAGAAAATTAAGAAAAATTAAATTAAGAATAAACGTAAAATATAAAATAATACTTTGGTAGATGGTCAAATCTAAACATTTCACCTTGTATATTGTTTGTTTATTCTTATAATTTCTTCTTTTACTTTTTACTCTTTGTTTTGTTTGTGTATTTGTTTTGTACAATATCAGTTTGTGTTTTGTTCAATTTTTGCATGTATTTGTTAACACTGAATATTCTTAGCTTTTCCTTTGTTTTTGTTTTGTATAATTTATGCTTATCAGTTAATATTTAGTAATAGTATAATAGTTACGAGCTGCACGTGTGCGCTCGATATAAGTATGTGTTGTGATTAAGAGTAGTTTATGTATTCCTTAAAGATAATATTGTTAATAATAATACTTCTCACTTTTTATGTAGTTTCATTACAATAATTGAGTTTGCAATGAGATTGCGAGAACAAAACGTAAACGGCAAGAAAAGAAAAAGTCACAACCGCATTTTACAAGTTACAAGTCAATCGAAAAGGAAATCAACGCGAAAATTTCTGACTTACTCTAATATTAGGTACGTTTACCCATTATCAATGTTCCTTTCATTTTCATATAATTTTTCGTGAATACGCCGACTATGCGTTGGCCATCGAGTTTATTTGAACACAATAACTTGTTTTGTTTGTTAATAAATTTTGATTTGCTCTTAATCTCATTTTATTACTTTTACGTTTCGCTAAATTAAATTTCAATTTCAACTTTGTGTCGGTGTGTGGGTGTGAGAAGAATAGAAGAGTAAATGCACAACCATTGTTTCGAGCAAGTATTATCGCGTTATCAATAACACTTCGTTATCGACGTTACCAGAGAGAAAATTGAACCGAACATTAACAAAGAAGTGCGAGCGTGAGCGCAATTGACAACTTGACTATTGACCAAAAATGTTTGAATAATTCGCGAGTTATTGCTTTACCTTCCTACCTAAAGTTTTATCTTTTATCATATTATCATTATCATCGTAGTTAATTGTATTTATATTGTAGTTGGTTTGCGTTAAAGTGTCTTAGAAACACTTGTTATTTGTTATGTTTACGTTACACGCCTATATCTAGCCTATATTTAGTATTATTATCGTTACATGTTAGGTTTTGTTTAGTTTAGCGTTACTTTATATGTACTTGTATATCGTAATAAATCTTTGGAACTGAATCGGCCTTTTCTCCGCATTGTAAAGACGTAAACAACTAGCAACAAATCGAAAACTAACTGCGTGTGTGTCACAGCCTATTTTATGTTCTTTAAAACGTCGAAATGTCGGTTTTAAATCGTTTAAAATTGTCAGAATACGTACAAATAACTAACACAGAACACACCGAAAACCCAATCAAGTAATTACTATGGCAATGGCAGCTCTGTGAGCACAAACAATTTCAAATTTTACGCGTTTAAACTGTATGTCTTCTGAAACTACTCAATATCAATCAATAGAATGATAATCTAATAGTTTAATAGGCCGTATGTGTTAGTTACACACTTGTTATTCTTATTCGTTGTTATTGTTTTAATTTTAACTCTTCTGCTGTTAACAATCACCTATACCTGTCTAGCAACCCAAAAGTATAATGGCTTGCCAGTCAGTTATGGATAATTCTTAACAATATATCATGATTCTGTGGCATTACATATTATACTGAGTGTTAGTAATCTAATTTTTATGTTTATAGAGTTTTAGTAATAATTTAGTAGGTTTAATAACTAAAATGTCTACGTTTGTACCTTATGGTATGTTTAGGGGTTCCACTTCCTTATCTTTGACAGATTATCAGACATTTTAATCGTTTATATAATTCATGTATTCATTTATCTTTTCTTTTTCATTTCTTTTGTAAATTTGCTGTCAACTAACCAAGTGCACACATCTTTAATTTATCTGTACAAGTGTGCACTCTTAAATGTCTTCTTATTCAAATAATCCAATGTTAATTTATATGTATAATAGAATAATATTAATAATAATAATAGCCTTAAAGATTAGTTAACAATAAATATTGTTTTCTTTTGTTTTGTTTTGTCTCCCTATCGCTAGATCTCTATGTATATGTGTACGTAGAGTTTTAGGTACATGTTTCACTCTTTCTTACTCAGTTTTCTGCATCTTTCCACTACATAACAACAAGTTAACACTTCTTGACTCGACAACAAGTGCATGGAGAGATTCGTTCGCTTCCGTCTGCTTTTCAGCCCAACCTAACTTATTCATATAATTTATATTAGAATATAATAATCGAGTAATAATATCCTACAACTAACTTACAGCCTAAATCTTAACAGTAATCATATATTTTATTTGTTTATGTATATATCACTAAACGTTTCCTTGTTTTTTTTTGCTTTGTTTTGTTTTATGTTTCGTTTGCGTTTTTTCGTTATCGTTATCAATACCCAGAAAGTTAGCTTTAAATGTATTTGAAACGAATGCAAAATATTGATGCAAATTGAAATTTTCTCAAATGTTACGATTTGATTTTAAATTTTAATTTAACAGGTTTTTTTAAGTTTTAGCATTTGTGGCACATCGTAACGTCAATATTGTCATTGTTTTTCTCAACAACAAAAATCTATAATACTAACACGTGAAATAATCATAAAAGTCATTAGAAAAAAAGTAACAAACAAACAAAAATGATTAAACAATTTCTTTACATCGTCAACAATCGATATAATACTTTTAATATTTTTCTCTTCGACTTCGTCTTCGCCGCTTCAGTTGCAAATATCGCTATGCAACATCAATCGCGCGTTTATTTGTTTAAATGTAAGTATATAAGTTAATAAATATGGCGCTATGTAGCCCCTTGCTTGTTTTCTAGTAGTAGTTTGTTTATCTATAATCCGAGAGCCCCTTTAAGTATCTTGCTTTTGTTAAATCGTTAATGCCAAATCGAAATTTCAGTCGTTGCGGGGGCAATACCATCAAATTAAAGCAATAAGTGAGTGTAAGTGTAAATTGAAGAAAAATGTACTCTTCCTACAACGCTAATCCGTCCAGCTTGTTGCATGCTTCATTGATACCATCCGGCGACGATTCCGACAGCGGAGCATCCCCAGCGCCAATCTCACCTGCAGATCCATTGCGCCGCATACAACGGCGATTATTGTTATAATTATTGCGCGGCTGGCGCGCCGGCGACACGAAGTGCTGCGGCGCGTTCTGCATCTGTGAACCGAAATCCGTTAAAGTTACCGATGTTGTCTGCATGGACAATGTTGGCTTGCCGCTGCCACCACAGTTACCGCCACTAACACTATTGAGATTATTAACTAATTGTCCCGATTGTCCGTTCATGTTCATATTGCCGCCGTGATAATTGCCGCGATAATGCGAGTGTGAATGAGAATGCGGATAATAATTGTTAAACCTATGATGACTATTTGGATGCTGATGCTGCTGTTGGTGTGATTGATGCGAGTGATTGTAGTGTGGTAGGTAAGCGCGCGAGCGGCGGTCGTCGTCGGCGACGACGCTCGCCGACGAATTGGAGTCGGTGCGCGGCGACGACAGCGACGAATCGAAGCTGCGCCGATGCGTGTTGACTGAAATGTTTGTGTTGCTAACCTTCCAATTCCATGCCTGGTTGCGCTGTTTATAGTTCTTGTTATGCCACGTCCGACTCTCATAACCGTTCGTAGTGTTGCTATTCGTCTGATTATGCGGATAGGTGACTTGCGCCTGCGCATAATATTCGTAAGCGACCGGATACGAAGCGTAGCCGTTCGGAGGCGGCATATTCGGCATGTACGGAATCATCTGCGTGTGCGTGGCGGTGGTTTGTGGCACGTGTGAATGGTGATTGTGGTGGCTGTGTGTAGAGGGCGGTGTCGCCGGCGGCGGTTTGCGTCGGCGGCCGCCGCGCATCGACATCAAGTCCTTTTCCTGCTGGTGGTCAAGCGATAGCAACGAGACAACCGGCGTCGCCGTCTGCCGATTCGCGTCCGCACCGTTGTTGTTGTTATTATTATTGTTAGACGTACTCAAAGCAGTGCTGAAAGTCGTCGCCGACGACTGGCTGTTAAGTGTCGGTGTGGATGGCGTTTGTCGGCTGTTTTGTTGTATGACAATTACACCGTTTGCAGGCTCACTATGCTCATGTTGTTGTTGATGTTGGTGGTGTTGTGGGTGAAGTTCCTACAATGCAATCGTGAACATCGCCAATTAATGAAAGCCCTCTCATTACAAAAAGACTAACAAAAAACCAGAGCTTGTCAAAATAGTACCAAAAAGAGTATTTCAAATAGTCTATTTTTAAATATTTCTATTTTAGTAAGCTCTGCAAAAATAAAAAAAGTAGTAAAAAGTGATATCGTACCCATACCTCCGAGATGCCTCCGCCATTGGGTGGCATGCCGTCAACGACGCCGGCATCGGTATACATGCCGGAATCCATCTGGTACATCGGCACATTGTAGTACATGCCGGAGCCATCTTGCGCGCCCGCGTATCCGCCGCCCGGCTGTCCGTAGCAGTGCGCGCGCGGTGGACTATTGGAACACTGCTGCAGCTGCTGAAGCTGCTGAAGCTGCTGTTGCTGGTGTTGCATTTGCGGCATTTGTGCGGCAACGCCAGCAACGGCGGATTGCTGCGCTCCGCCACCGGAATTCGCGCCGCCGACCATGTACGGCGGCCCGCCGTTGGAGTAATAATTGTATTCATACTGAAACATGTCACGCTAACAATAAACAATCAATTATTTTCTTGAAAACACCAACAAAAAAATCGTCACGAAAACATCTAACAAGCTTCATGCGATCGGCGAATTCACTATATGGAAATAAAAACAACAACAACAACACAACAAGTAAAAACAATGAAATTAATAAATTAGATAATAGATGGCGCGCCGTGCAATAATGCTCTAAATCATAAAACAAACGAGAAAACTATGGAGAAAACACAACGATGCGCAATTGTTCAGCTCAAGAACCTTAAATAGGGGGCGGCTGAGTGGATCGGGGGCGGCTCTCAGTACTGCAGGCCGTCCAGCAACACGTACGCTGGCTGAGACACCGGATATAATCCTTCCGACAGATAGTTGCTGGACTGCGCGACAAAAACAGTTCACGTTGACGTTATTCATATTAATATTATTAATCTTGGAAAAACACTGATCCAAAATGCTAGCGAATTGTGCAACTCACCGGCATCTGCATGGGATATTGCTGCGGCATGTAGATCGGCTGCGGGGGAAACATGACCGGCTGGTAGGGCGCCGCTTGCTGCGGCGCCGATTGCGGCGGATACACAGACGGAGCTACAAAGCAGTCAATTAGAGCAAACTGCCGCAAACGAAAACGTGTGAGACTCACTTTGGTAGACGGCAGGCTGTTGGCTGCCCGGATCGGCGGGTCCCGTCTGCGGCTGCGGATAGTAGGCGACGCCACCCTGAAAGAACGGCATCGAACCGGGCGGAAAGAAGTTGGGGGGATAGCCAGGCGCCACTGTCGGCGGACTAGCGCCGTCGAACCCGCGACTAAACGGCTGCTTCTTGATCGCCGGCGCAATGTTCAGCTTCCGCTCGCGGAGCATAATATTGTCGGCTTCGCGCTGCAGCCGCTTGGCGTCGTCCTCGCTCTCAAACGTGATAAAGCCGTAGCCTTTCGAGACACCGGCGCGATCCTGTATGATCTTCGCCGCCTTGACTGTGCCGTAGTTGCTGAATAGTTGCAGCAGTTCTGTTTCGGTCGTCGTTGCAGAGATGCCGCCCACGAATATTCGATTGGGGACCAAAGTACCTGACATATAAAGAGTATTTTTTGAATAATGGGCAGTTTTGCGTTGTTTGAGGGGGTGTTTTACCGTATTTGGGAGCGTTGTTCGGCGGCGGACTCGTCTGCGCGCCGTTCTGGGCGATCGTCGTCACCGGCGTGCTGGCGGGTGTGTTCACCATCGAGCTGTTGCTGCTGCTGCCCGATTTCTTACCACCTGCGCTCATTTGCGCCGACATTGGGCGTCCGTTGCTATCAACGAGCACTACAAACGACGCAATGATTGCTGATTGCGTGCCACTCGCCGGATGACTCGTTCGCGCTGTTGGTACTGTTGTGCTGCAATTAATTGATCGGATTAACTCGAGATGAACAAAGTAACTCGCAGATTAACAAGCAAAGCGAAGTATTGTTAACAAATGAACAAGTAATTATTAAAGATGAACTGAAACTTTGTGAAACTTGAAAAGCAAACGACAGACAGGGTGAATTCGTGAAATCAACAACACTTGTTTAGTGTTTTTGACAGACGAGCACGAAACAACGCGATTAATTAAATAATTAAAATAATTAAAACATTTGAAACAAAAGAAAATATATACAAACATTTAAGTCACCATGCATGAAGACGCGGCAACAACGCTTGATGGCTCAACTTGGGCCCTTTTGTTTCTATCAACTTGGGTGCTGTTATCGAGTGCTCTAGAGCAGCTCGAGCATGCACTACTAGCACTGGCCGTTGGCAATTTGCCTTACTCTGCCCGAACGACGCTCAAAACGAGCCAGCGAACGGTGGAAACGGGCTAAACGGCATTCGATCGGCGCAATCGAACCGCACTTGCCACTCGTTCCACTTCACACGGCGACAACTTTGCAAAAGAACGAGAAACACGGCGGAAGAAATGAATTTTCGCCACTACACAGCACTACGAAACGTCTCACTCACTTGCTGTGAAAACCAGCAAACCAGCTCGGAGCGCGGAGCGAGCTCTTGAAAAGAAAATAGCGTTCGCAAACCCCCACCAGTGACCAAACAAAAGCGAAACCGCTGGCGTACGTTCACAAATTCAGAGTTTTGTGAGAGTGACACCGAGTGAGGGTAATATCTCCTAATTGTACCATTGTACGTAGTTGTTATAACCACCATTGTGTTAATTGGTCGGTTAATAGAAGCGACTTTCAATTTGTTACATAA
Source organism: Leptusa sp. GC000079 (assembly GCA_030264655.1). NCBI lineage: Eukaryota > Metazoa > Arthropoda > Insecta > Coleoptera > Staphylinidae > Leptusa > Leptusa sp. GC000079. Next base: position 8,617 of record JARJDT010013907.1, read on the forward strand.
TTAAATTTAAATAATTGGATGATCTAAATTCGGTTTTCTTTTGGAGTTACATTTGGGTGATTGTTATAGCAACACTTTGAGTTTGTGAACGTACTCCTCCAGCACAAAGCAACCAATCGTATGGCTTCGAAGGCACTTGCAGTGCTGCCAACTTGAAACTAACAAGAATTTAAATCTATCAAATTCAAATTTAATTTACGTTTTCAAGTTTAAAATCTCTGAAAAACAAACAAACATCAATTATAAATCGAAGATAAACAGTTAAGTTATTAAGTTAGGTAAGGGTTTTTAAGGGTATACCAGAAAACGAGGGTAAAAGAGCGTAAAGCCCGGAAAAGTGAATACGAAAGTGAAAATGCTTTCGAATACACGGATAGTAGAATACACGGAAAAGGAACAATGCGTTGTGCGAGGATGAGGAAAACGTGCCAGGATTACACACTTGCAGAGCGAGGTCGTGCGTTGTCCTAGTGGGAGAGTGTCGGAGGGCAGGAAGAGGGGGAAAACCGGGCAAGAGGAGCGAGGCACGCGTCGCGCGCCTCGCGGAAAATGTCTGTTCCGCCGCGAGTGCCGCGACTTGACCTAGTTTCTTGGCTTGCTTTTGCTTCGCCACCAACGCCGCGCGGCTCACTATGCCACAACAAAGCCGCGCACACCGATTTCGATTCCTATTCCGCGTTACAATCGTTTTAATCGCCGCATGACTCGCATGAGTCGCATGCATTTACACTTACAGGATGTCCCAGCGTCCCAGCGAATTCGCCCGACAAAAATATCAAATTTAAAAATAACTAGCAACGCATTGTTGCATTGCGAGCCCACCGCGAGCGCCCAACACCAAGAGCGTCTTAAATAAATAAACTTAAAAAGTTGCAATTTGCTTTTTGAATAAATAATCTTCGAATATTGAATTCGAATATGATGCTATCGAAAACGAACATAAATAAATAAAATCGTAATTTCCTTTTCGTTAGCGGCGTTCGTTTATTCAGTTTGCTTAGCTAATCTCAGTTAATTTTGAATTTTGGTCTCGATACCAAATCCAAATTAACACCTTGTCGTTGAGTCGTTGATGCAATAAAAGTACTTCGGTTGAAACGATAAGAAAACAAACAATAAAAATAAACACGAACCTCAAGCTCAAGTTTAAGTTGTTTGCGAGCAATTATTTATTTATGAGTCAGCAAGCAGGCATCTTCGCGATGATTGCCGCCGCCGCCAGTGTTCCTGTTCTCGAACTCAAATCGCACCAATTGCACCTTCTCGTTGTTATCACGCACGCCGAATGCAACCCATTATCGCATTCGTTCGCAAATTTAGTCTAGTTTGAAGCAAATCAAATAGCAAACACAATGTCTGAGCCAGTCTGAGCACTTTGCAGACAATGCACGGAGCACGGCGACAGCGCAACGCACGACACTTGCTCGCCTAGGGCCGTAGGACAGGTGATTGTCTGTTGTTGCGCGAAACTAATCGCACTTAATCAGATCGTTGTTCGAATCAAAGGCGAGCGACAAATAAATGATCGGAGACCGGAGCCACACCGATCGGAGCGAATGGAAAGAGGGATGAAGCAGCGTAAGAGAACCGCGAGTCGCGACAATGCACGCACTGCGATTTCGTTTTTCGTTTGGTTTGTTCGGTTGAGGCTGAGTGAGTGAGGGCTGACGCAAACAACGATCCGAGATGCAGCGGCCACTAACAACTACTAACAAACGCAGGACGTAGGACACAAACGCGTCGCGGTTTCGTTCAGTCGACGAATTTAATGGCGGATGATGCTTAATGTATGCAACCAACAATGGGCTAAACGCTAAAAACATGCAAATTTCGCGATTTTAACACTTTAGCACACAAGAGCGAAACAAATATTAATTGTTATAGCTAGATATTCATCAGGATATGAAATATGCGCAGAAATTCAAGTTTTGAACGAATTAAATTTTGTTACTGGACATCAATGTAGGCATCTAACAATATTTAGATTTTTTTACAATCAATTGATATTAATCAATATAAAACGGATAAAAAGCCAGTTAGATGCAAGTTAGTATGTACAAATATTAATTGTAATAGCCAGATATTCATCAAGATATGAAATATGAGCAGAAATTCAAGTTTTTAACGAAATTAATTTTGTTACTGGACATCGATGTAGGCAACCAACATTTTACAATTTCCATTTTTTTTAAATCAATAAAAAACCGGATAAAAAGACAACTCACCCTTGTTGCAGCACTTAGAGCCTTGTATACCTCTTCTATTATAATATTTTTTAGCAAAATGTAAGGGAAACGAACTTATTGAACAATTAAATGAAAATTATCAACATGCAAACGTAACGCGATTAAATTGAGAGTATTCTATGCGATTTCTTTATAAATATTGAATATTGAGCAAAAATGAATAAATTACAATAGAAAAACTCGAGGAACAACAAGACCGAACGACAACATTTGCTAGTAAATGTCAAACATTAACAAAATTAAATGATTCAAGGCACACTTCTAAAGCCTTCAATACATTTCAGAAACACTAATGTTTTATCGCTTTTAATATCAAATAAGTAGATATCAAAGTTGGAATCACATGGTATCATTAAATTACATTAAAAATCGCTGGTATAACAGAACGTTATGAGTTAAATGATATAAAAAAATTAGAGAATCAAAGTTCCGCATACAATTAACAAATAGGAATGTAAGTGATGTTCAAAATGTCAATTTTGATTTTGGGAAAATCGAAACAGCCTGTTCAGAGATTTTTCTATATCAGTAAAATCGATCCTGAACAGGATGTATGTGTATAAACTGGAAATTTGTACAAGAAAATGGGAAAATGCGAGGGAAATGCATTCGTAAACAGTCAAGAAAGATCATTTCAATAAACGACGTAAATTGCGCTTACTGCGCGCTGACCCCGCACCACTATAGTCCTTAACAGGCGAGTCCTCGACGCAAACAGGCTTCGCCTTGCTTGATTGCGCAATCGGCACGACAGGCATATACAAACTGACGCGGCGCGGCTGCCGCTTGAGATTCGTCTCCTCCGAGTTGATGACGGTGAAGCTTTTGCGGCTCTTGCGACTATTGTCACTGCTCGCGTCCTGCCCAAAGTAACCGGGCAGATCGCTGTCGTCTGTGCCGTAGCACGAGTCCTTCTCGTCCTTGCTGTCGCAGGCAAAGTACAAGTGTGAATTGGAGGCTGTGGAAGAGGAGAGAAACGAGAGCTGCGACTGCGAGGGCGGCGGACTGTCCATCAGCGTGCGCCGCTGCCGGTGGATCTCAAACGTGCCGCTGTTGCACTTGTCGACGAAATTTTCGGGCCCGTCCGACGAGGACGAGTTGCACTTGCGGCAGTAGATGTATCCGCAGTTGAGATTCTGACACTGCGCAATGTCGTACTCCACGATTTGGGGTTGCTGGCAGCTCGGACACTTCTGCAGGCTTTGATTATCATTCAAAGTTTGAGCCAACTAAAAAAAAACAAAAATGGGTTCAAATTTGAGTAAATAGCAACCGGAAAAGGCAACAATTTTCTTATTTTACATGAAACACCCTGTATTTCTGTACAATAGTAGATTTTATGCAAGGCATAAAAGTTGCATTTCAATGCCGCCGTTAGATTGTTGCAGAGGATTATTGAGAAACTACTTCTAAGACAAGGCATAGAAGTACTTCTATGACTAGGCATAGAAGTACATCGAAGCATAAAATTGTTTGTAGAATAGTAGAATCATAAAAATAGTTGCGTTAGTTTAGTTAGTTTGCTTAGCTAATCTCAGTTAATTTTCGAAAACTGAGATTAGCTAAGCAAATTCAATAAACGAAGAGCCCTAATATAAAAAAACATACAGGGTGTTCCATTAAAACCCGGTATACTCAGTTGATGAATAATTTTGGTTGTTTTCTGACTTACTTGAATGAATTTATCACAATTAAGACCAAATCCAGTGCTTGTTCGATTGTCGCTGGGTTGTTTCTTCAAATATTTAACTTGCTTCGAATTTTCTTTGTTCACTTCCAGATTCTGAGCAAACTCGTGGACGCGGCGACGAAAAGACGGGAAGCTATCAACCGCCTCGCGCCATTTCTGACTCACTTTCGTGCAAGCGTGTAAATCCACATCGTTAAGGCTGCCAAAGACGTTCTTGACGACGGAAGCGACATTCCGCTTGCACATGAAATAAACGACAGGATCATGCTTTTTGTGCTGTGATAAGAGTGATTTGTTCTTGGTGACGCCGCCCGAATTCGTGTGATGCAGGTCGAAGAGGCGCTTCTTGGGCGTCGTATTTCGCTCGGAACGCGGCGGCGTGAACCATTTCGGGGCGGTCGGCTTCCGACCGTTGATGATTTCGTTGCGTTCGGGCGAACCGAGCTTAATGCTGGAGACTGAATGTTTCGAAGGCGTTCGCTGCATGCATTCCTGGTGGTTTTTGAAGAATTCGCTCGGTTGCGTCGGCGTTTCCGGTGTGGATTTCGTGTCATTGTAGAAATTCGACACGAATTTGTTGATTTTACATGTTTCGACGCTCGTTACTAGTGAATCGTTCAAGGTACTCGAATGGATCGGCATTATTGGTGATGCTGGGAATGCGATTTGTAGTGATGATGTTTTTGAGTCGAGAAATTTGTGTTTTGCTTTGTTGCCGTGCGGGAAATCCTCGGCGATTTGCATTGGGGTGGATTCCCGCATTTCTTGTATACCAGAATCATCCATTTTCTGCTTAGAATTAACGTAAAGATTAAAAATATTCGAAAAACTACGGTTGTTTAAAAACTACGCGGAGAAATTTAAATTTGCGCGCCATGTACGCGCCAATCATACTTCTCGAAAATCTAGCGACTTTTGATTTATAACCAGAAGTTGAGAAACCGCACTATTTGTAAACAACATAAAGAGAAAATTCTCGCATTTAAAGCAATAAACCTATAAGAAACTTACGTTTTAAGTTGTAGTTGTTCTACAAACGGTAAAAAACAACAACAATCTTCGAATTTTGTGTGATTCGGAGATAAATCTTGCAATCTTGAAGGTTATTTTTTTTATGACAAATGGCGCCCAAAAATGTCTTCGACAACTTTGCGTTTTATGAAGTTTTCAGACGCACAGATCATTGTATCATGCACTTATCTTACAATTTGCTATCTACTGATTTAGTTTAACAGCTTATTTAATTCGCACATTTAAAATTAAACAGTTTAAAATCGTTTAAACATGGGGCAGCGCGCTTGGGTTGAAGACGGAAGTTTCCTGAAGAATTTTCGTTTAATTCGTCATCACATGTAATTTTTAAAAGGCGCAGGGACGTTTACATCTAATTAACTAATCAGAACGAGGGCCTACAACTTAATAAAGCGTTTGGAATGAAAATTAGCGCCCTATTAGCGCGATAAGACGCTTTCTCTACGACTTTCACTTCACTCAACTCTTGCTTGTGTTTTGCGCCTGTGTGATTAATGTTTGCATGTAGTGAACAGCGCTACCAACCACACAAAAAAATCACTAAATGCCATTAGACGATTTCAAGTCGCTTTGTTTAGTTAGCTAATGGTTGAATTTTTATGTCAACCTCTCAAAAACTTTATTATATTTTTGGTACAAGCAAATTCGTGAATAAAGTTCGTTGTGGCGTTTGTTTATTTAGTTTGCTTAGTTATTTTCAGGTAATTTTGAATATTGGTATCTATTTTAGTTGTTTTTTTAAATTTGATCTTG